>ADNK01001417.1:0-66534 GCA_000320545.1 Bigelowiella natans CCMP2755 | reverse complement strand
TGGGGGGGGGGGGGCGGTTCGATAGCGCATAGCGGAGATCCGTAGTAGCATTCTAATAATCATCATCACCACCACCACCACTACCATCATCATCATCATCATCATTATCAAGTGTAAGCAATATCTGCTCACAATGCTACTAGGAATTTCATACGAAGAATGTCAACCAGCTCAATCTTTGCTTGGAGGGAGAACAGTGGAAGCAGGCCGACGTGCCACGTGAGTTCCAAGACCTTATTGATGGTGGATTTAAGCGTAGGATTCAGTCCGTAAGGCGAGAGGACGGTGTGGAATCGAAGATATCAAGAGTCATCTTCTTCGCTGTGCATGGACAGAATGGAGTCCACAGTGGGTTGTTCCTCAAGTTCTCTCTCGTATCGAGTACTCTCATCCTACTCAAGATGATCAGTCGTTACATCGAGTGTGCTGCGGAGTTAAAGGTGTTGGCGCGGATAGATATCGTCGTTCATTGTGGAAATTATGATGATGGCGGCGAGTTTGCTGCTTGAATACTGATATACTGTTCGGATTCTTCTTCTAACAGTTGATTTATTTCACTCCTCCTCACTTAATTTGGCCTCCTCCTCCTCTTAGCCCTCATGTGATTATGATATATTTTCCCTCTTTTCTTGTTATTGTTTTTCTTGTTGGTCTACTCATCGTCGTGATTAAGGTCGTGGGTTCGGATATTTTAACCAAGTTAGAGGCTCTGCTGCGATTGTTCAACTCTAAGACGTGTCAGCTTGTCCTCGGGGCAAGGGCCATGCAGACAGCAGGGTGGGTAGTGAATGGTGGTTGGGGTAGTAGTAGTAGTAGTAGTAGTAATAAGCATCATCGTTTCATGGATATATAACATATTATTAATACATCTCTCCTCGTTTCGGCTCAACGGTTGCATCATACGGTCGTCATCATCATCATCATCATCATCATCATCATAAATCGCTTTCGTTGTGTGTTTGCTTCTCGCAAATGGCCTGGCAACCGTTCATTCACACACTGCATGCATTGCTTTACACACTGGTGGTAGATTGAAGAACATCAATGTAACACATCTTGCTTTGGCCTCACAGAGCTTGGGGTTAGTCATCTCCCAGGTGGTGTTTGTAGTAGACATTTCTCATCAGCATAATCATTATCATCGTCGGTGTCACCATCCTCTTCATTATTGACAGTCTCGCCAGTAGCCTGCTGCTGCTGCCCCTCATGTGTTGCATGTTGACGTTGTTCCTTGTCGCATGTCTCGAACAGGTCCCAGTTATTCGGTCGGCGTTAGCTTCGCATCTGCCCTCTAAGCATCAAGTTCTGCTGGGCAATTTCAAGAACGTCGTGAAATATTAATCAAAATGGATGGGGAGAGGGAGGAAGCAAGGCAGCGGGGGGAGGGGGGGGAGGGAGGGAGAGAGAGAGAGAGAGAGAAGGGGGGGGAGAGAGAGAGAGAGAGAATCTATCAGAAATAAGAAGTTTGAATTATTTCTTACCCCAATATGTGCGTCAATGTTGCCTTAAATGCTTTCCCTGACCACCGGGTGGGAGGGGTTATGGTACATGTCTCTGTATGGCGGTTACGTATCGCTGAAACCCATCATCATCATCATCATCATCATTTGTCATCATTCATCATTTATCATTGATAATTATAATAGGTAAGCCTCGAGTTCAAGCAGCACCAGGAGGAGATTTTCAAGAAATTGGTGGATATCATCAATCAATTGGCAGAAGGAAGGCTGGTAACAATAGAAGCAACAGGAGTGAGAACAAGATTTAGAAAAAGGAGGGAGGAAAGGGTAGAGGCGGGGGAGGCAAGAAATCTCAGATATTTGAGAAAAACTTGGGCGTAAATAAATATAACATGTCATAGCACAACCTACTCTATTGCTACTACAACAACAGTAACACCAACGACTACCTCTCACTCTATTCACTCTTTGTAGACCTCCCCTTTCTTAGTAGTAGCGCCATTTTACTCAGCCTACTATTATCACTATGATCGTCTTCATCATCTTCTTCTCCTCCTTGAACGAAGTTGTTGTTTCCTTTGTTGTTCGATCATCATATTAGAAGGACGTGAGGTGGACTAATTCGTCTGCTGAGGTAGTTGAAGAATGATGCAGTTATAATCAGGGAATTTTGGAAGAAGAAAAAAGTTATTATGAGTATAGACTCAACAATAATAATAATAATTATTATTTTATATAATTATTATTCTAAACACATGCAGGAGAGAAATATGTGACGATACATCCCTGAACATCTACGATCCGGCTTTCATACGTGTTTATTCGTGTATTATTCGCCATTTGGACGTCGTATAATGAGAATGAGAAGGCAGCCTAACTTATTTCATCTATTGTCATGTGATATATCAGGATAAGGAGGATCAATTGAAGGTAGAGAAGGGCATCAGGGTTCTCATGGGACAAACGAAGTCGATGCACACCAAGCTGTCTCGGCTTATCGACCAAGAACAGAGGTTGTAATGCGATGCATGATGCTCATTTTGATGATGATGATGATGATGCTGCTTCTGCTGCTGCTGCTGCTGCTGCTGCTGATGATGATGATGATGATTGAACATGGATTTACACTGTCGGAACAAGGGCTATTTTGGTAGTGTTTATCAATCTATTTTGTAAGAGGCGTTTGACGTAAATATGTTGATCAAATCACAGAAATAGGATTTTTTCGCAAATCGCTGCTGTGTACAGCACAATATGTAAGCGATATCTGAAAGACCCATTTGAAAAAGGTTTGTCACTGCATGTACTTCCCCACTACTTATATCCCCTTTTGAGGCGTAGATGATCATGAACAACACTTCATACGTATCTTTATTTATACCCAGGAAATGATGTCATAAAGAGGAAAATTAGCACGCAAATACAATACATTCTTTCTCACCTTCGAAACCTCTCTGGCCTCGGAAAGACAGTTTGTCAAGACCTTGAACAGTTTGTAGTGTAATAATGTGTCTGACTTTGCCATGCATGTGGATGAGGAGGTTAAGTGTGGTATTGTTACGACGTTTCACAATTTCGATTTGTGAGTGAAACGTTTTATGTCAAAGTCTTCGATTGAAAAAATGACTGTCATCTTCACAGATGTGCACTGTACCCACCTAACCACGTGGCGAACATTGCATTCGGTTGCACAACGCTCGCCACCGTGGCACCCGTCTTGGTGATTGCAATCGAAGCATGCGTGATGGCTCTAGCGCTAGCAGCAGTGCGTCTAGCTAGCTTGGCATGCATGCGCATCGCAGGCCGTAGCAATATAGCATTGCATGCACGCACATGGAGCTGCACGTCTGCAGCTAGCAAGATAGGTCTAGAGGTCTTGGCGCACGCGGGGTGTCCAGCACACTAGTACATCGCTATAGATCCTCGTCCGCCGCCATGCACGATAAGTCGCTGCTTTGCATAGCTACATTAGGATGACTATTGAAAAGATCTAATCACTTCATTACATCCGTCTCAATATCTCATACTTAGCTAGCTTAGGGAACTTGGTTCCCGCAAGACATAGACTAGACCGTGACCACTACCTCTACCGTCTTCTATTTGATCACGAGGATGTCGGATGGACTAAATTTGAGACGAAATATAATATTTGGCCCGGTTTGTTCTTCGTGAAACAATGCTTGTGTTTATTCGCCTCTTCTTTGGAGAGAATGTCGGCCTTCATGCAAGCCATTAAAATCTGCACGCCAGATTTGTGTTCCTCTTTTATCTTTGTGCTCCAATTCTCGACCCAATTCTTGAACTCTGGTTTTCCCGCTTCGTACATCATCAAGATGATGTCTGCTCTCCGGAGAAGAGAGGAAGGCAATGACTCAAACTCCTCTTGTCCCGTTGTGTCCCAAGCCTTCAACACGAATTTTCTGAAATGCAATGTGGAAAAATGGTGTTCGAATGAAATTCAGTCAGGTGGATCTCCTTGAATTAGTTGAGTGACTAAATGCAATGGAACAAAAATGAATAATGATGTACCTTCCGCTATTTTTGGGTTCCACCTGTAGAACAACAAGATCTGCATCCAGAGCAGGTCTAGAACTGTGATCAGGAGATTTACCTGACTGGAGGCAATGTAGAAATGTGGACTTACCAACACCTTTAGGTCCAACAATCACCAGTTCAATGGTGTTTTTTTTTAAGTGGAATTGAAAACTGGCACTGGCATGGGCAAGTCGTCAAATAGGTTTACTAATTCCTCTTTCACAGAGTCTATTCCGAACTCGCTCTTGGCACTACAGAGGGCACGTCGAGGCCCCTGTGAAAGAAGATGTTGGTACAATGAATCCCATTTTTTCTTGATCTCTCCCTGTATCAACTCTGCATCATGCTGAGAATTCGGTGGCAAGTCAACTTTCGTGAGCACAAGTTAAAGACGAGGTTTCTTCATTGCATGCTCAACGGCATTGATTGCACCGATGAGATTCCTACGACACACACGAGAAAAGCTTCGGTTGGTATACGCGTAGCACGAGTTTCAAGGGGAACGAATAAGTAAAACATGGAATTTGGCATCTGCGACAACACTTTTATATCAATTTCTCACAGAAACTCGATCTACAAAAAACAACAAAAGAACACAGATATGAGATATTTTCTTGTAAAACGAAGGATGTTGGTATGTCGCAATGCAAGTGGGAAGGGAAAACTACTTGAGCGACAACATATATTTCTAAAATAATTTGTCGTCGCACAACATTTCCACCACAGTTGCGAAAAAGAAGAACAATGGCAGATATTCGAATTGGAATCAATGGATTCGGCCGCATTGGCCGCCTAGTCCTTCGCGCTGCTGCGGAGAAAGAGAACATCAAAATTGTTGCCTGTAATGACCCTTTCATTAAACCTGGTAAAAAAAAGGAACTCGAGTTTTCCATTTGGTAAATTGATGTGACACTGCTGCATTTTTTTAGAATACGCTGCATACCAATTGAAGTATGACAGCGTGCATGGCAAGTATCCCGGGACGGTCACAGCTACAAAGGACGCAATCGTTGTTGATGGTCAAGAGATCAAGATGTTTGCGTGCAGGGACCCACGCGATATTCCTTGGTCTGATGTAGGTACGTGTAAGCCTGATCTCCAAACTGCTCTCCAAACCAGTATGGGATGCAATATCCGAACAAGATCTTATATGAATCTTTTATAGATGTTGAATACGTTGTGGAGGCTACGGGAATTTTTCGAACCGGTCCAAAAGCCGCAATGCACCTCGAAAGCAAGAAACCTGCGAAGAAGGTTGTTATCCAGGATTCTCCCCCCCCTCTTCCATTACAATTTAACCTGTCGTCTTTATCTAGGTAATCATTTCTGCTCCTTCCAAGGGAGAGAACCCACCACCAATGTTCGTCATGGGTGTCAATCATGTAAGAATCTACTGATTGTCGTGTTGGTAGTAAGCTCATCAATGGTATCTTCGTATTCCTCAGACTGAGTACCGGAAGGACATGACCATTGTTAGCAACGCATCTTGCACGACTAATTGCCTTGCTCCCATTGCAAAAGTACTCAATGACAACTTTGGCATCGTTGAAGGATTGATGACCACTGTTCATGCGACCACAGCTACTCAGTTGACTGTTGATGGGCCATCAAAGGTGTTAATCATTCCGATAGAATAAATCCTCCTTCTCTCTCTCTCTCTCTCTCTCTCTCTCTCTCTCTCTCGCGTAGAATCCAAAATGCTCTCAATAATGTGCACTCAACTAAAAAGTTTATGATGTTTGCAGGGAGGTAAGGACTGGCGCGCAGGACGCTCTGCTTCCTCCAACGTCATCCCATCCTCTACGGGAGCAGCGAAAGCTGTCGGAGTTGTACTTCCAGAACTCAAGGGAAAGCTAACGGGAATGGCGTTCCGCGTTCCTACTCCTGATGTATCTGTCGTCGACTTGACTGTTCGTCTCAACAAGAAAGCTTCCTACTCCAAAGTGAAAGCAGCAATGAAGGCTGCTTCAGAGTCGAGCATGAAAGGCGTTCTTGGGTACACTGAGGATGCAGTGGTTTCACAAGATTTTGTCCATGACCCTCGATCTAGTATCTTCGATGCAAAAGCCGGTATCTCCCTCAACGACAACTTTGTGAAAGTTGTGTCCTGGTATGACAACGAATGGGGGTACTCAAACCGAGTGGTTGACTTGATTGTGTACATGTCATCCGTTGATCGTTCCTAAGCTGAATTGTCATCATCCGAACAACGACGGTAATGAGTAGTCAAACTATCTCGCGGGAGCTATTTTGGTGGGGATACGAGAAAATTTGGTAGCATTTGTTACCACGAAGAGAGAAGAATGGGAAATGCAAAAATATATGGAGAAAATAAACTTATATCACAAGCAGCATCTCGTTCGCTTATCCGCTTTGCGATCTTTAGCATCTGCTGCGTTTCGGGGATAATAATGTTTTAATATTTAAAATTTTAAAATATGGATGTATGTATGTATGTATGTAAATATCATGATTATATTGAGCAGATATAAAAAAACTACAACATGCGCATGTGGTGCAGTACGTGTACGCAGCGCATGCATTAGTATTCCTACCCTTATTTTATGCAGCTCTGTGAGAATAAAAGCTCCAGCATCTTGTCTGCTGAAGTGCAGCAACTAGACAAGTTTGATTCGCTCGCGATCGCTGTATATGCTCTAGTGATCGACTATACGACAACGTCGCACACAGCGATGCATGACAACACCAAGAAACTGCATGGCCAAGAAACGCACCGCGCGAACATGGCGCTACGTACATGCAAATAGCTGCACTTGCTGATGCGCAGTCGCGTCATGCGGCATCATCAATTCATGCTAGCATGGACGACATTCTAGCATGGATCATTTGCAGAGGCAAAGAGCTGCCCGGCGCAGCTCACCGCTGAATATTTGCTAGTTTGTCATTAGGAAGTTCGCGCTTACCAACAAACAAGACTCGGCAATCAACTGAGCGCCATCATGGAGAGAGCTAGACGACAAAACCATGAAACTTTCAAGGGGAATTAGGGAAGATAACGCGCATGCTGCTGAAATAGCCTGATGGCAATGCGCGTCAGGCATGTTTTTATTAACCTCGTGTATAATAATGATGATGATCAGTCAGAGCATGCATGCGTATCCAAAATAAAGTACAAAATGATAGCTGCACGTTATCAGCATGTAAGCCTGCTGACGAATACAGCAGGTACCAGGTTCGTCTCCAGAACATGCTATACGATACCAGTTACATCTGGACATCAGTCGAACTTCGCAGAGCCAAGCTCCACAATAACCGTTTTCACCTAATGATCAATAAAATTAATTTTACCATATCTGAACGCAGAATATCTCCAACATCATCATCCTTTCCCATGCTAAAATCTAATACTCGAAGATCGAAATGCTGCTATTGAACACAAACCTCTGAATAATTTTCGAGGCCGTAGGGTCCAAGTTCCCGTCCTTGGCCACTCTGCTTGAAGCCTCCAAACGGAGCGCTGAGAATTCATATATCAAGGTCATATCGTATCATTGCAGCAGCTAAAAGATCATCTAAAATACACCCTGGGCAGCATAGCTCAGGCAAAGAACATTTATGTATTTAGGTAAAGCCAACCTGGCATCGAAGACGTTGTAACAGTTCACGTACACAGTTCCTGCTCGCAACCGATGTGCAGTGGCGAGCGCTTTGGCAGGATCACGAGTCATAATTCCTATAGAAGATATGATGATTATGATTATGATGAGCGAGCAGCAAATATATTCGTATGTTCGACTCTGTGGATACTACTTAATGTATTAATACACACACACACACACACACACACACACACACACACACATACACAAACCGATATATTAACATAGTTTGTACAAATATATGGCCGTCCTACTACTGTGGTGAAGGTACCTGCTCCAAGACCAAACTCGGACTTGTTCGCGCGTTTGATAGCTTCCTCCAGTGTGGAGAATCGAAGAATTACCATCACAGGGCCAAAGATCTCCTCTCTGGCAATCTGAGGAAGAGGACAGGGAGGAGGAGAAAGGTGTGGGCGGGAGGAAAGAGAGAGAGAGAGAGAGAGAGAGAGAGAGAGGGGGGGGGGGGGGGGGGGGGGGGGATGCAATAGTGGTGGAACTTTGCAGGGTGGCGATGGGTCTCTTCATTTGCTTTTTCTTTCACCCCCCTTCCTCCCTCTATGCTGCTACTACTACTAGAAATGTTCCTACCACCACCAGCAGCAGCGCAGCAGCAGCAGCACCATCGTTGTTCTTTAACTTGTTAACCATATCTCTCCTTCACTGACCTTCATATCATCTTCCACATCTGCAAAGATGGTTGGCTGGATGTAATACCCTTCACGATTCGCCTTTGCTCCCCCGCAACACAGACGAGCTCCTTCACGCTTCCTAGTTGTTTACAAGCATCGTCTTTATTGCTAGTATTGTTCGATGAGACGCCAACAACAAAAGCAATTGTAAAGATATAGTTATGTGTCCTGATCTCTCTCCTCCTCCTCCTCCTCCTCGAAAATGCTATATTACTGACCCAGCTTGGATGTACTTCATAACACTGTCATACTGGAGCTTATCGACCTGAATAATCGATATTATCATCTGCATCATCATCACCGGCATCATCATCATCGTCGTCATCGTCATCGTTGTCATCGTCATCACTCGATCAACATCGAGAGATAGATCATCTGATAGAGGAGAAGCCTCGCTATCTCTCTTTTTCTCTCTCTCTCTCTCTCACTTGTCGTCATGCCTCCCTCCCTGAATAAACCAAACCTGCGGTCCTTGAATGGCAAGGATGTCCTTGTGGCCATCTTCCATGGGATCCACAAGTTTGCGCTTCTTGGCGAATTTTACTGCCTGGTGCATATTGAAGGCAAACACATCGCCATGATTCATGTCTCGACTCCAGCAGCAATACCACACGACACAAACAATCATTATCTAACAGCAGTAAGCATGAGACTGTTGTCACTCACTACTACCTTTCTAACATATTCGTCGTAGACATCGTCTTGTACAAATATGCGAGAAGAGGCAATGCAACACTGGCCCGAGTTGATGAATAACCCTAGCTGTCCCGCTGCGACAGCCTGAAGATTTTAAAAAAGCAAACGAGCCCAATGATATCAACAACTATTTATCGTGGGAAAGCAGCAGCAACAGCAGCCTATGTTCTTGGATTTGTTCTATAATCGATGGGCAAATCGGAAATACTACCTGGTCAATGTCAGCATCATTACAAACGATCATGGGTGATTTACCCCCCAGCTCCAAGGTCACACGCTGATGAAATGAGATGAAAATAAATGAGAATTATAGTACGCAATCTCCTGTTTAATCAGCAAGTATCTCATCCACACGAATGAACGAATTTGGAGATATATTATGTAACAGTGATGAGAGTGTGTGAGATGATGATGCAGCAACCTTCAGATTAGATTCAGCAGCTGCTTTCATGATACGACGACCGACTCCAGTAGATCCTGTAAAAGCCACCTATATGTGCACACATGCGTACGACACACAAGCGATTAGATACTAATGAAGGGACACGAAAGGACAGTGAACAAGAAAACAAGGTCAACCATCTGTCACTATCGGCACCATCATATACACCACTATCACATATCCTTCTCCTCCACCACCACCACCTGTGGTACAACAACCTTTTCAATCTTTGGATGACGGGTAATTGCCTCTCCGGTGACAGGCCCCTCACCGCTTACGATATTCAGCACTCCAGGAGGAAAGCTGTAGCAGCAGCAGTAGTAGTAGTAGTAGTAGTAGTAGTAGTGAAGAAGAAGAAGAAGAAGAAGTAGAAGAAAAATGCAGTAGAGGGAGGACGTGAGAAGAAGCAACAACAGTGGCACATGAGATAGTCTCTTCCTAATGTGAATCACACCCTGCCCTTCGCGAGAGGTCGGCAATCATAAGAGCCGTTAGTGGCGTCTTTTCGGACGGTTTGTGCACAATGCAGCATCCAACAGCCAGAGCAGGAGCGAGCTTCCAAGCCTAAGATAAATTATATTTATTGCTATAATTTCCACGAATTGCGCCCATTTATACTGATATAGACTTGTGAGGATATGATGATACTAATGATGACGATGATAAGGCATATATTTTTTTAACTTCGTGTTGAAATCTTGTTGTCATGATTCTATGTAGTAGCAGATGTTTAACGCATGGCACAATAAGTTGTATCGATTCCGGCTATAGCAAGAACGATTACTACGAAAAGACAAGAAGGAAAAAGAACACAAGGGATACAATCGGAAGAGCAATTTCTACACCCTCGCTACCACCACCAATAACAAATGCAATAGTGATAGGTCAGAATCGACCTGCATAAGGAGGGGAAAGTTCCACGGGGTGATCTGGCCAACCACTCTAGCATAATTTTAAGTAGCAAGCGGAGGAGGAAGAGGAGGAGGTCAATCCCGCATTTGAATACGCTTCTACAGGCATGCACCATCGGAGTTATTTGCTCCAAAAACTGTGTTTTGGTGCTGAGGAACTGACTGACTGACTGTCTGACTGACTGACTGACTGACCCCATTGCCTCCCGGCGGGTGTAGCAGAGGTACTTGCCCTGTCATGAGAAGTAGTAGTGGATATATGTTGTTTTTAGTGGTGGGACATCAACGGTGAGTAGTACCATTAAATTGTTGTCGACAAAATGAGCTTATTAGAGTTTGCCATCATAGCAAGCAGCACTACCACCACCAAACTTAGCTAGGGAGCTACTACTTCTACTACCATTATTACTACTACTACTACTACTACTACTACTACTACTGGTGCTACTACCTCAATAGGCATCGTTTCACCCATAAGTTTGTCAGCCCATCCAGCATAGTAGCGGTAGCACTTAATCGCCAATACCAGGTCCAAGTTCAAAGCAACCTTTCATTGTTTAGGAGGTGTATTTCAAATATTGATTCTGATGTCATCATCGCCAGCATCAATGATTGATGGCCAATGGAGCAGCGACATGGGAGATTTAATCACAGTCAGCTTCAGCAGGCACCACCACCATATGCAGGAGAGTCTACGTAATCGTGCATCGAAATTATGACTTACTCCCTACTACCTGGTATGGCTTGCCATTATCAAGAGCCTCGACCTCCGCAAGGCGTTCCTATCGGTAAAAAGTTGGCCACTAGATGAATGAGGCTGCTGCTTGTCTCCGCGAAGGTAAATTTTATGAAAATATAGGACTAGTTGAGGGGTGGGGTATGAATTACTGTGACCTATCATATATCGCACGAAGACAGAACCCATTATTACCTTGTGTTTTTCCATGAGATCTGCGAGCTTGAGGATGAGGTCACGTCTGTATGGCCCCGACGTAGTACTCCACTTAGGGAAGGCTTTCTTAGCGGCGCGAACCTAAGAGACAGGAATACAAGTGGTACCATGGCTGAGCTATTTTACAATACTTTTTCTTCACTTCCTATGACTCTCTCGAGATATTCATTCTCAATGTGTCAATGTGTTTGAGTTTGATTGGGTGTTTCAGCTGCTTATTTGTGTGTGCGATTCATTGTCATTTTCAGCACCGCTGCATCGACATCTTCCTTTTGCGCCCAATCTACGTCACAGATAACTTTTCCGTTCGCAGGATTGACAGTCCTGGATTTGATACAATTATCTTTCAGCATCCATTATTATTCTACGTAACATGACTCAAAATAGGTACTCGAAAGTGCGGCCAGAGATGGACTCGACGAATTTTCCGTTGATGAACAACTTGGTCTAATAATTTTGCACATGTTATAGTAAAACGAACTAAGACAAGCAGTCAAAGAAACACAAGAAGCACCCTGCAGTATACCTGAATTGGCAAATGAGAAGACTTCTCGTCCTCTTCCTCGTCATCGTCATCGTAGTCATATCGACCTTTCTTTCGGAACGACGAATCAAAACTTCCTTTTCTCTTTCGCCTGCGAGTACCATTGGTCCTCTTGTACGAGGATGATTGAGGGAAATCGTCCTCATCTTCGCTGAACGTTTTCCTGTAATCCTTGCGTAAAGCTTTCGCAGTGCTTGAGTATCCCTTCTTCTTTAGGAACTTATGGATCATTTGCACGCTCTCATTTAGCTCGGAATCAGACATTTTGTTCAGCTTTCTGGCAAATATGAACGATGTGACAAGTATAGGTAAGCTGCGAGAATTTGCGTAAATGCACACTTTTTTTCGGAAAAAATGCTGGGGGGGGCAAGGGGGATAAAGAGTTTGTTGCGTCACATAAGTCTTTTCACTCGGCTGTCTCTCTGATACTCGCTTCCCTCCCTTCAGATCCAGCGCTACGTACCAATGAACCCCACGCAATAAATAATGGATTAAGTGGCCGCTGCCTTTGCCAATGGGCAATTGGCTGATTTTCACGTAAATTCAGCCAAAACCCCTAAAAGTAGGGAAGAGCGCCCTTATATTCAGCGTCAACTGAGAAGTCGGCTTATGATAGTCGAATTTACATTGTTTTTTACTAATGCGACAACGTAAATGTGCAAGATTTAGCCAACAAGGCTTAAAATATTAAAAAACCTTGTTTTTATATGACGTAGTGAAGAAATAGCTTGATAAATTATCGGACATGAATTCAGGAAATCAAAATCACACCGAGAAGGAACATTTAAATATATTTCATGTATATCTTTCGATGCGACATATTTTGTTTGAGCAATTGTAGTTGAATATCGCCTCTTGAAATAGTTATCTGACTGATCTCATTCTGAAAATAATCGATATATTTTCTGACCGTTTGCAGGCATAACCCCAGCGCGCCATATCAATTGTTAGAGTTGGCTAAGGTAGGTGGAGCAGGGTGCTCTGTAAGGGATATACATTTCTAAAAATATAATTAACGCACACGTACACCCGCGCACTGCACACAAACACATATATGTAAATTTTTGTTCATATACGTATATTTAGGAACTATAGGTTATAGGTTTTTAGAGTATTTAGAATTTGACAATCTTTACTCAAGCAATGCTGTCTATTGCACCAGTGAATTCAAGAACCGCCAACATGCCTCTGGGTGGAGACAGTAAAGAGATGTCCGATCACAGATTCGCTCACTTGCTGAAACCTATAAAGGATTTAGCAACAAATTGGAATATAAATGTAGCATCAGAGTTGGAGGAGTATATGTTGACCCTAGAAGAGATACATACCTCATTTGATGGAGGCAAAGATTTAAACTTCGCAGAAGCTGCACTGCTCATCCAAGGTCATGCTACACATTTTGAATTTCTTGTTCGAAAACAAATTGTTGACTAAGTCGGGACTCATAATTAAAACCTAATCTAGGCTCTGCTGGTGTCTACAGTAAGAAGGTTGAGTTTCTGTACAGTCTCATCTATCAGTGCCTCGATATTATTTCGAAGAAGACCGATTACCGGAAGAAGAAGTCGTCCATTAACAAGGACGGTGTCGACAGCGATGCTTTCATCCAGGCAGAAGCTGAATTCCTGACTCTTGATGACCATATGCGCGAGGCGAAGAACATTGATCTTAAGGAAATCAATGAAGATTACAAGAAGATGAGACAAGAGACTCTAATAACGCGCACTCCCCTCTCCGCTTTAAACACTAAGTCGCTCCGAAAAAGCAACAAAGGAGGCGTCGACTACAAAGTTAGTGAATGTGCTGTTCATGCGTCCGGAGCTCTTTTGTATGAGGAAAGAGATAGCCGCTTGGTGGACTTATCTTTCCGTAGGGACTCTATGCAAGCTAGTCACCTGCCATTTGGAAGCCCTGCGACTCTACTAAAATCTCAGGCCCATGAAGCAAAAACTAGTCAGGGTGTCAACCAAGAGAATACAGATGCTGTTGCAAAAGAGCTTGCATTCCCAACCCATGAGCAAAATCAAATGGACGAGAGCTTCGGTGACGACGGTGATTGTTACGATGGAGACAGAGATGACTATGAACAGTCTGACGAAAAACAAGAGGCCAAGAATGCAGAATACGACGAAAAAAATGAAGAAGGTGAGAATGATACTTTTGCACTGATGGACCCTTACGAATTGGAAGAGAACATTGATCCAAAGAAGTTCAAAAAAGGCAAATGCTACCGTATCATTAAGGCAACGCGCAGAAATATCGAGCTCGTATCGAGAGAACATAAGTTGATAAAGCTGCAAGTGGAAAATCAAGAAGCAGCTTTAACTAGCATTCCCGATCTTTCGTTTTCACACTTTTCGGGATTATTGTATCAAAAGCTCAAGATTCGCCACGCGGAACGAAAGAGGAGGTCGAATTTGAAAGAGAGAAAAATGGCTGTAAAGCAAAAACAGGTTGAAGTTGTGCAGGATTTTGCAGCTCATGACGAAGAAGGCGGCTTTGACCCCTTGTCAGATGAAGAATTCGATGTTGCCGACATAGCTGATATCAGAGAGGATCCACTTCCGAGTGAGGGCGACGCTTTACTTGCGGACCATGAAAACCAAATTTCGAATGCAGAGGGAGTATTTGCTTCACCTCAGGAACTAAATCACGACTCTTCTTCGACATTTGAAGACTTATGTCGAAAGCATGTTGAGGCTTATGTGCAAGCAGCTCAGCGATACATGTCTCACTCCAAACTTTCTCAGCGCGTCGCAGCATGGCAGTCAAAGATTGAACCTCACCTCCAAGAGATGGATTCTCGCCCAGAGTTTGACATTCATCGGTATGGAGATCAAATCGTGCAAAGGGTGCAAGAAAAGGTGGAAGAGAATGAAAATGGTACGGTTCCATTCAGCACGGTTGTAAGCGGTCTCAACCAATACGAGGTTTCTCGAAATTTCTTAGCTACACTACAACTAGCGAATCATAGACGTGTCGATATTTATCCTTCTGAAGAGAAGGGGTTCACATCAATAGCGGTTGCTGTGCTAGTGGAACAACCAGAGGCAAACGATGCGAGCAAAACAATGGATTCTGAAAACATATCTATGGAAGCTCGCGATGAGATCAAAACCTTAAGATCCGACAAAGTATCTGGGAAGGAAAATTCGGTAAATCTGGTGGACAAAGAGGTGGAAGACGGCGACATTAAACGCACAAAGGAAGAAGAACCTCGGAAGAAACGCACCCGAATATCAAAGACTAAATCTTTGGACGAGGAGAACAGGCCTGGGAAGAATACAATTGAGAAAAAGAAATTTGGAAAAAAACAAACTATTCTGTTTTCAACCAAAGGGAATCAGCCCATCCGTAAAAGCAGGCGAGGCCTGAGAGCACGCCGGTCTATAAATTCTTTATCATAATGTGAGACCTCACAAACTGCTATCATGTGAACAGTTACATGCTTCTAATCAAATCTTGAATCATAAACGGTCATCACTGCGTTATATTGTTATATTTAAAACTTGTGATCAGAATACATGCATATATCGTTGATCGTTTCCAGGATAGACACAGTTGTCACGATTCTACAGTTCTGCGCATGCTAGCATGTGCCATACGCAAGCGACAGTCAGTAGCTCAAAATCTCGTATGTCATCGTACGCCATAGCTAGCATAGCAGCAGCTACATACTAGCTAGTGGGATTGCCTTCGTTGCACCTAGGCATGCACATGCATCACACATTTATAGCTACTAGGCTAGCTAGATAGCCTAGATAGCGCTTTCTAGCTTTGTACGTCATGCATATGCATCGCTAGATCGTATCTGATGCCAAGACATGCTGGCTAGCACGCGCTAGCACATGCATACACTTATTCTGCTAGTAGGCTCTCTAGCTAGCCAGGCTACTAGACTCCTAGCTAGCTAGCTAGATAGCAGGCCTAGCTAGCTAACTAGGCTAAGCTCACGTGTTATATATAGCTATAGATAGTGTGCTCTATATAGATGCACTAAGCTAGCTAAGATGCAGCGAGGGACCGTGTATGTTGCATCTGGTGTCGTACTCATTACTCATTGTTCTTATTAGACTTGCTGGAAGCTCGCTAGCTCGGTCGATCAAGCATGCATCGGAGGTGCTAGAGTGGACAAATGAAGATGGTGCTGTCTAAGCTGTTGCTTTGGCTATGCGCTGTGCAATCGCATCATCGCAGCATGCTACATAATGATCTATAGACACAGTACGTATTATATATATATATATATATATATATATATATATATATATATATATAAATATATATATATATATATATATATATATATATTATCGTATACGTATGTCTATTGTGAGACGGGTGTAATGAAATAATTATATCTTTTCATTAGTCCACATATATGTATCGTGGCAAACTGTTATATCTAGGCATGCAGCATCTCAGTCGGGCTTTAAAACATATGAGCTTTTGTAGGTACATCAAAACCACTCCAGCACTATTCAGAGTAACCACTTCGGGTTCGGGAAATGACAAACTGTTACCACGAACTTTTCAAAATTGCCTTGCTAGAGATCCTGGAGCGCGTTCAATCGATCCTCAAGACTTTTCTCTTCTACCTTCTTCTCATCTTTTTCCTGAATTCAGTAATTCATTTTTTTTCAAAAACTCATGAAAGGAATATAATTTTTAGACGCACCTGCAACTTGTTCTTTGGAGCATCCAGCATATCATCCTCCATCTTGAGATTATGCTCGTCAGCAACCTGCAAAAGTATGTTAATTGCTATCCGTTATTAAATTCTTACACCTATTACCTGTCTCATTAAGTTATCCACTTGGTCTTCTGAATATCCAAATCAAAGGTGTTAACTACTGAAGACTTAATCGAATTTCCATCCCACCTTTAATCGTATTTGCATTCGCTTGTTTGACCGAATCCTCCATCACCGCGCTCTGAATGTCAAGCTCCTCGAACTGTTTCTCAAAAGTGTCCATAGTTGCACTAATCTAGACCATACATATATAGGAATCTAAGTAATGATAAAATCATTGTCGTTTTTGGCTGACCTTCTCAACATTCATGCTCGACAGCGCTGTTTGCATGATCTTTGTAGTAGTCATCATTGATTTACTCATCTGATCAAGAATTAAATATTTAGTTCAGTTCCATGCACGAATCGTGCTTACATTTTTGATGCTCTGAGCTGTCTGGAGCCTCTGCACGATTGATTCCATCCGAGAGGCCAACCGTAAGAAATTTATCGAGTTGTTTTTATTCCGTATCGAATTTTCTAAGTTTAGTAGAATTTGACAGAGTCTCAACATTACAAAAACTATTTCTCAATTTCGAACTAAATTTTAGAGATAGCGCTGGGATCTATGTGTTCTATAATAACAATACCTGCATGTATTTTTGCGCGCTCTTTATCCCCTTGCTCAATTGCCTGAAAATATTTGTTTGTAGCAACGAAGGAAAGGAGAAGCTGCCGAAATGAGATACCTTTTTGACTTTCATTTGTTCTGCCTTTTCTTGCTTGGAGCACTTTTGAGATTGACGCTTCATCTGCTTCGATGCCATTCTCAGCTCAATGATTTGGTCCTCCATTGTCATACGGGCTCCCATTGTGTCTTGTTGAACGGGTATAAAGTTATTTAATGTTTAAGTCGAAGCCTGAAATTAGAACCATATATTCTATTGAGTATACATATATTTATGGGCTGTGTTCCATCTACTGACTTTCGTTGTTAATCGAGTATCAACAATTAGTATGTTGGTCCCCTCGGGAGATAGGATTGGAAGGAGAGGAGAATACGAGGTGCAGCGTGAAACAAGTTTATTATTTGATGTCGTAGAGAAAGATACTCATACGTTCAGTATCATTTTATGAGATATTAGTTGAGACTAGATGAAATTGATTTAGCATTGGCGACAACAGATTCTTTGGCCAGATGGGGATAAATCTGGGTAGTATTTGTAGAATGTGATTTTGTACTATTTAGAGTTGTCGCATAAATAAATACCCCACCTTCTGCAGGAAGATAGCCCCGCTTCTAAGTTCCCCCTCCGCACTGAAGATCGAAAGCTGCGATGGCGTAAGAAAGAACCACCGAACTCATTTTCTACCACAATATTTCAAGTTTTCTTATTGTAGCATTGATTCAGGTACAACGGAATTGGTCTAGTTACACCAAGAGGTTCAGGAACCAATGGTTACGTTCAACGCAACCTCGGTGCCCTAAAGCCTCATCAGCGTGGTCAACAACGAAAGAGTTTTGACGATTATAGGCAACCAGCTGTTACAAAGAAGCCTAACAAGGCTATATTGGAACACAACAGGAAGAGGAAAATTGAACTTAAGTTGCTTCTCCTTGAAGAAGACCTGAAATCAAGAGGGTAGGATCTTTCTCTCTCCATCTCTTTTTCTTTGCTTCTCTTCTTTTCACCCTATATCCTCTACTTCTGCTTCTTGGCAACAAAGCCAAAATCTAGTTTCATCCAGAAACTTTGCTAAGAGATTTGTGCACAGATTGTCCGATGAGGAGATAAAGAAGCGTGTTGAGAAAGACCGGAAGTACCTCCGCAGACGATTAACATCAGGAGACGACATATCTTCAGAGAAAGAGTATTCCATATCACAATGATTTGAAAATTATAAACTATTTCGTAAATTTTCTAATCGTAGGCTGAAAGAGACTCACGCCGTATCATTCTTGAAAGAGAAAGAAAACGAAAAGCTGCGGCGAGCATTCGGAATTAAATCTGGACATAGAAATGGAGAATCTTTCAAGAGAATGGAAGAGATTCCTGGCGAAGATGAAGGCTCCCAAGTGCCAAAAAAACCTGCTCCCGCCTTCCTTGATCGCGGTGGAGAAGAAGAGTACAATAAACGTCGCCGTCAGAGGGATTCCGGACGAGACAGGGATCGAGAAAGAAGCCGAGATCGTGGCGATCGAGACAACCGCAGAGGCCGTGATCGAGAGAGGCGCAGACGCAATGACAGCCGCGACAGAAACGAGATTCAGGACAGATGGCGTGGACGACGTGACGATAGTGACGACGAGAGGAGATCAAGGAGACGAGATCGAGACCGACGTGACAGAGATCGCAATCGCGATCGTAGTCGTGATCGCAGCCGACGGAGTCGTGACCGTGCCCGAGACCGTGATGACCGCGACCATAATAGCGAGAGCAGGAGAGAGAGCAGGCGTAAGGACTCGAAGGAGGAAAGGAAGAGAAGAGATGACGATAGCGATGACAGCGATGATTCAAGCTCGAGCTCTGACAGTGGAAGCTCAAGCTCATCTTCATCTGGAAGTGATTGATACCTTTAGCAAATAAATGTGTTATGAAACCATAAGGGGGGCAGGGTTGTGCTGCTGCCTCATCATGTGCAATAGCAATTATCATATCTCAATAAATGACATCATTTTCGTTGTAGTTTTCGTCGTGCATCTTGCATGTCATCATCCAGTCTTAATTGTTTGTCTGTGTTGGTATTAAGATCGATAAATAGGCTGCAGCACTAGTGCATATACGCACATATCATAGTTTATTGCCATGCCATGATGTGACTATCTAGACTATGTGCACGACTACAGTCAATGCATCTCTAGATCTAGCTAGCACTGTTCATGTACATAGTTAGCATACTAGCATAGCACGCACAAGCTAGCAAGCGCTACGTACAGCAGATCATCCATTGCACATGCGATGCATGCATGCGCATGCGTACACCGTACACCAGACATCGCGCCGTGCCGCACGACCGCACTGCACCACTCATCAGCATCACTAGCTAGCTAGATCATCAGCCAAGCTAGCTAGCAGCCCCTATGCTATACCCACGCTATCTAGCTATGTAGCACGCAAGCTCATAGTAATAAGATCTGAAACATCTTGCAATGTGTGTGGACCTATGCTAACATTTTGTTCCGCAAGCGCACGGTTATGAGACGCATGACTGATGAACCTGTTCGTTGTGTTGTTCCACGACGACGTGCGTGTGCTGCGTGCTGCGCTGCGCATCGCCGCAGACCGCATGCGCATGCATGCTAGCATGTCCATAGTTCCATATATCCGATAGCTACATTAGAATGACTATTGAAAGAATTTAAACATTCATTATTAGCTAGCTAGATCACATTCGTCTCATATATCCGATAGTATAGGAGGGACAACTTGCCATTAGTTATACGTTATGTAGTACAGGGCTTCATTTGGCAAAGCTTTGTAGATTACAACATGGGTGTGTGCAGCAATTGATAAATTAAGAGCGACTGTTGGCAACACTTAACCACTAACAAGCTCGCCGTCGTTTACACATATTCTCACAATCTAGCATTCAATGTTTCTCACCGTGCTTAAGCAGCACGTTCGTTTGCACCGTAAGCATATTGTCGATGTGGTCCATAGTCCTCGCCATCTCGTGGTGACCATTGCTCCGAGCTAGATCAATAGCTGTATGTGGTTGTGCACGAATGTACATTTTAGTATCGATCAAAGCAATTTAGGAGCAGCAATCAGACCTGTGAAACCTGCTTGACACTGTTGTCGTGGATCAGCATGATGCTCCAACAGATCATATATGATTTCATCGTTGCCATTCTCTGCTGCTAGCATCAACGGAGTTATGCCTACAAGAAATGTTTAAACGCGTCGAGAGACACAATCAGTAAGAAAATCAACTTCAACGGTCGATCGAGGCATTTCGGTTGTTGGAGCATCAATTACTGTTGTGAATGTTTAATAGCTACATACTGTACCTCCGTGATCAGGCAGGGAAGCATTTGCCTTCCGCTCCAACTGTTAGCCCAAATAGACGACGACGACAACAAGAGAATTACTTAGCGAATGAAGGAAAACAATACAAGAAGAGTCTCGAGGAAGAATTTTGTATCTAGGAATCGAGCACGTGGCGGAGTTAATGTGGTAATGAGTTGATTATCTTGGAATGTTGCCATTGCTTCGTGTAGCATAGCAGGAGAGAATCATCATAGTGGAGGAAAGCAGAGGAGATAAGGAGGGGTGTGAAAACATTGAAAGAGATAAAATTAGATAGATGCTCTCTCTCTCTCTCTCTCTCTCTCTCTCTCTCTCACACACACACACACACACACGGAGAGAGAGAGAGAGAGAGAGAGAGAGAGAGAGAGAGAGAGAGAAGAGGTTGCATAATTAGCAGGAAAGTTTGAATAGATTGTGTTTACTAGAAGGTCCACAATTGTCGCGTGTCCACAGTATGATGCACGCATAAGTGCAGATTCTCCGTAGATATCTCTAGCATTCACCCGACAACCTACAGTAGGAGTATAGGTAGACACACACGCACACACGCACACACACACACACACACAGAGAGAGAGAGAGAGAGAGAGAGAGAGAGAGAGAGAGAGATGGACGACAATAAGCAAAAGCTCGTTTTAACATGTTGTTGTTGTTCCATGATGATCTGCTTATGGTGTGTACTTCTTTCGCGAGTGGGCGAGGCAAGATTGAAAAAGACTTTCGCACACTTCGATTCTTTTTTAACATATTAGCGATTTTTCAACGTTCGTCCAAACGCACCGTCATCTAGAAGGAAGATCGCTAGCTCCATCCGCCCCAGAGATGCAGCCCTCATCAACTGAAGTGACAATAACAATAACAACTGAGAAAATGCCATCAGGACTTGAAAAATAAAGAGAATATCATCAGCGACCAATGTTTCTCCGTTAGAATTCTTCAAATTGACGTTGAAATCGTGCTTGTTTCTGCATGATTTATACACTTGAACCTATTCATACAACACACACATAAAATATATATATATATATATATATATATATATATATAATATGTGTGTGTGCATATATGTGATATGCGTACATCGATTACAGTGGTGGCATTCGTATAAGGAGAGATGGTAGGTGGCGCAGATAGCTTGTGAAGTAAGACCTCATCTTGACTTCGAGAGTACCCTTTAACTGTGTCTCTTTCCCCTCCTCCTCGCCTCTCCCCATCTCTCTTAACGGGAGGATCCCCCGACGACAGCTCGCTGCAGCAGCAATAACAATGGGAACAACATTAACTAACAAAACTGGGAGAATGGTTGGACGGTGATCCAATGAGATGATGATGGAGAACTGTTGCGCCACTACTATCTTACCTGCTGGTATTGACACTACTTTTATCATTGGTTGTGTAGCTTAGCGTGCCATTCTGCTGCAGCATTCTCATTAGTCCATCAAAACTAGCCTCCTAGTTTTTATTTCGAAGGGGGGGGGGGGGAGGAAAGAACATCAAGCTCTAAGGAGGCCAAAGGGATGTATATACGGACTATTACATCGTTCATGCTTTCCTTAAACACATCTTATAAGCACACACAAAAAGGGGGTTTGGGGGGAGGCGAGAGGGAGAAAAGACGAAAAACCAAAAAAGAAGTATTCGTAATACAGCAGCATTTAACTTCATCACCACACCTGTTTCAACTTGCTATGAGCAGCACTGCGACTGTCTTGCTGCCGCATCATCACGTAAAAATCACGACTTCGACCCATCTCTACCATCTATATCAACAGAGAAGAGAGGGAGAGAGAGAGGATGGGGGAGAAGAGGAGTGGAAATGGAAAGTGTTTTAAAAGATTTTTACGATGAAGATGCACTAGTAGGAGCACAAGGAAGAAGAGATGTAGACAGAACGTGAGTCATAATGCAAGAAAGAAGAAGAAGGAGAACAATGCCAACAGAACATATCATATACTCCGCCAACTAGGGCACGAATACATTCACGTTGACACACACACACACACACACACACACACACACAGAGAGACATATTCATTCATTCGTTCATTCATAGAGTTGAGCAGAAACTCATCGGGTAGGATCAACTACTCACAAGTACGACTATCAATGTTATTTTTTTTACGAATAATTGAATTGTTAATGTCGTACTTCTTTCTCTCCCCTTCGCCGAGTATATCTGCGGTTGTTCAATTATGATGAGAATTTATGGGAATTTGGTGCCAATATACCAAATATTAGTTAACTACTCTGGTTCTCCCTTCTCTCCCCCCTTCCCCCTCCTTCGCTCTCCATCCTTGCCCCCCTTCTTCTTTTACCTTAAATGGAGGGACATCTCCGGTCTGTGGGCGAGAGCAAATGCAGAAGAGAAGGATATATCGTCACACGATTAATATAGCATGTGGCGATCGAGTGGTTGAAATTCATCATCACCATTATCATCATCATCATCATCATCATCATCATCATCATCATCATCATCATCTACTACTACTACTACTACCACCACCACCACTACTACTACTACTGCTGCCACTATCATTTGCAACATGGCCAGCACTCATACCGACCGAGCTCGAAGCTCTGCTTCGATTTTGGGCATTTTAAGAGAGAATTCTACAAAGAGCCTGGGGCCGAAGTCAGATGGTGTTGGCAGCTTACCTTGAAGCTATGTATAGTAGCAATATGAGGACACCATTTATCAATACATTTGGCACTTTGCTTAAATGCACGCAGCACAAACAATAAGAGAAGCACCGGCGGTATATCGAGTGGGGAGGGCGGGGGGGGGGGGGGGGGGGATTGACAGTTAGTTGCGTTGGTAAGAAGACGATATGGTCCCCTTCTTCCTCTTTGGCGTGGTTGCTTCCTTTATATCATTGCTTATTTGAGAATAGGTCCACTTGCTATTATTGGCGGCTGCTTCTCCATTGATAAAAGAAGCAAAGACAACCATTCTTGACGCCACCTTAAACTACTCTTTCTACTCCTCCTCCCTCATCATCCTACATTCTGATAAAAGTAGTAGTACCGTGAGCTCACCGCACGAAAACGTTGCTGCTTCCGCTACACTTGGCTTTGCCGCCTTGAATGCAAGTATCTGAAGGAAAAAATAACAACAATTACAATAATGATGATGATGATGGTTATGACGGCAGAAAGATACTATGATAAGCTATGCGAAGGAAAAGGAGAAGAGGAAGAAGAAGGAGTAAAAAAACAGCCCGTCGTCTCACAGCACCAGCCAACATAGTGACAACATGCATGTAGATATTGACTATATTATTCACCCTATCTTCTGGGCGCAACACCGGGTAAGAGATTTCCACCTGTTATTGTTGCGTATTCATGATAACATGGCGACTAATGAAAGGCTATTTGCATTATCATTATCATCACCACCAGCACCACCATCATCGCAGCAACAATAAGTAATTGCTCTATCGTACTTATCAGGACGAGGGGTGAGTCAAAAGGGAGGACGGAGAGAAGGAGCGAGAGAGAGAGAGAGAGAGAGAGAGAGAGAGAGAGAGAGAGGGGAGGATTTGCGCATTTATTCTTCTGTCTAAATACCATACCTTGAGAGGATTCAAAACCCCAAATAATTCCAGAAATGGCACTTTTACCATCATCTAAGACACACACGTAGTAGTAGTAGTAGTAATTAGTAGTAGAAGTAGTAGTAGTAGCAGTAGTAATAGTAGTAATATACACACACACATACAGACATACACACACACACACACACATACACACACGTATTTACCTGTGATCTGGCAGTTGTGCTCATTTTATCTCTAGCAATAGGTGTCATATGAAGGCGGAATCGGCTGTATATCCTCTGCGTATCTTGAGAATCAAGTAGTCGAAATATGTAGCGACGATAATGATAGCAAGAGTTTCCATATCCTTCTTCGGCTGCCTCAGATTCCTCGTCTTTCCATGCAAGCTCTCTCACAATTTCTGCATCCAAACGAAACCACTTTCGCCCTGTCGTCGGTAGAGAATGGGGATCATCCAATGCGTAATTAGATACTAACGTTGATAATGATTATGGTGTTAATAATGATGATGACGTTAATAATGATGATGACGTTAATAATGATGATGACGTTTATAATGAGGATGGTGGCGGTGGTGGCAGTGGTGGTGATGTTTATTGTACACAGAGAGGATGGATTATACGGATTGATACCCAGACTGAAATGAATGCACATATACTAGTGCGTTGTGTTTTCATATAAAGTTTTTCCTCTTATCCTCCTCCTCCTCCTCGTCCTCCTCCTTTCTCCGTCGCACATCCTTATTTCCTTCTTCTTTTTCTTCTTCTTCTCTCATGTGGTATTACCTTGGCGTCCTTCCAAACACCACATGTCGGGATCCCCTCCCCACCCTGCTGGGTACTCTACAAGTTAGATTGAGGGTAGCAAGGAGGTGCATCAAAGATTATGATGTAACCACCACAACATAGTAGGAGGAAGGAAAATAAGAACAAGAAATATGATTATGATGATAATGATATTGATGATGATAATAATGATGATGATCATCTTAATGGCTAAATAGTAGTGGAATTGTGCATAGCAACGAGTATTGACGGACGACACATTTTCTCCTATTATCGTTTGGTAGTCAGAGCATACACCATGCATATCATCACACGTCGGGGGTGTCTTATTTACCCTTAACTACAAGCTTGTTCCTACTACTACTACTACTACTACTACTACCACCACCTTCTCGCCTATCTTCGTTCTCGCGCCCCTCTTCTTGCTTTTCAGCATGCTTGGAAGACATCGTACTCGCAATGGGGCTTGCTGCCTCTAGTGGGTTAAAACCCTTTGGTGATAGCAGCAAAGTTGACGATGGGGCCATTGTTCTCTCACCAGACTCGTGTTCTCCCAGCAAAGGCCCTTCACCTTTAACCTGCATAACAAAATTTAAGTATCACCATGTGCTGTGCTGTGCTATGTTGTGTGTGTGTGTGTGTGTGTGTGTGTGTGTGTGCGTGAATGGGGGTGCAGAAGCTATGCATCTTGTGGAAAAAATTCACGCCCCCACCACCTCTGTCATCACCTCGTTGGATACTACTTGTCCACTAGATGATAATGATGATGATGATGACGCGGACGATGGCTCTTTGTTGTTGTCTGATCATTAGCACGAATGGTGATGGTCAGCTCAGGTAGTAGACAAGTACACAGCAGCAGCACCTTTGACTTGCTTCTCTCTCAAACAATGCTCTCAATCAATGTTATCTGTTGCGTCGAAATATGGATCAAAAACTCATCCTCCTCTGCAGATGTAATATCATCTTTGCGTGCGCGCGTTTGTGCGCTTGTTTCGTGTATGTATTTACTATCATCTCCTTGTCGTACTACCGATAAAGGTTAGGGAGAAGCCAGATACCGCTGCTTCGTGGCGCTGATATAATAGTAGTAACACTTTATACTACTATTTATTAATATATGTTTATTTTACACGCACACACGCACACACACATTTGAGAAGACAGATAATTAACTGATCGTAGCACCTCTTCTTCCCCATTCTCATTTTCCATTCATCATCATACCCCCCTCTTTCCTAACCCCCCTCCTCCCCCCCCCTCCCCACCCGAACCTCACATATTACCACAAATTCGATGGTGATGGGCAGTTGGCTGGTGGGGCATTGTAAGGACGACTGGGTCGGGTGTCTATCCAAGATTCTTAATGCTTGATGATGCTCTTTTGGAGAATGATGCAACGAAGGTTGGTTGTGTTTGCGATCTTCTCCTTCTCCTCCCTCCCCCTCACCACTTCGCACTGGTGTGGTGGAGCTAGCTGCTCCTGAGGCGGTCGTGCAGCCGCCGTAGTACACCTTAACCTGAGAAGGGGAAGGGAAATTGTCCTAACTTAACGACTACGTCTCATCATGCAATTTTGTCATAATAATAATAATGATAATAAAAATAATTATGCCTAATTCTCACGATGATTACCAATATTCATATTATCGAATCTAAGCGATCTAGCCGTCGTCACCTGGCCGATAGTTGCAGGATTCGTGTACCCCCCTCCTTTCTTTCCCATTCCTTCTAAAAAAGGAAGCGATTAAGAGAAAAGGATATGAAGAGAGAACAGAGAAATGACGGTGATAACAAACAGTCTGAGGATGATCAACGAAAACACTTTACTACTGATTTAAGGGGAATAACAACATCGATTGAAAAGAAGAAGAAGAAGAAGAAGAAGAAGAAGAAGAGAGAAGAGTAGGAGAATGAACGTATATTGGTGGTAGCTACTTAAACAACGAAGGCAACAACTGTGTGCTACTACTACTACTACTACTACTACTACTACTTTTTAGCATGGCTGTCCTTGTCTTGGAACCAATATGATGGAAGATACCTCGATTGAACCTCAAGGTGCTGCTACCATCCTAGTCATA
The DNA here is from genome assembly GCA_000320545.1 of Bigelowiella natans CCMP2755. NCBI lineage: Eukaryota > Cercozoa > Chlorarachniophyceae > Bigelowiella > Bigelowiella natans. The sequence continues at coordinate 39,490 of ADNK01001417.1, read as the reverse complement.
ATCGTATGCGGTGTTATTGTTGTTGTTTTGCGGATTTGACAAAACTACGGGTACTACCTGGAAATGGAAACTTCCTGCACCCGCCCCTCCCTATACAAAAGATAAGTCGAGAGAAAAACAGTCAACCTCACAACATGACGGATACGGGCACTCAGAAGCTGAAAGACATCGAAACCATTCAACACTGTACGAACGATCCGTTTACATTGTAAAAATTCATCCTTGCCCGTCGAGTTATTTGGTTGAATATGACTTACTTTCTCGAGGAGTCTTGCTATAGTTGCGCGTAGTAGTTCGGACTTCTAATTTATAGTGCACAATTTAATATGTTTGCTGCTGTCTCAGGTGGCTGATAGTTGCATTTTTACAAAAATACTTCTGAATTATAGAAAAATATGTACATAACATATCATATACAATATATGTTGTTGATCCAGAGTAGGATGAGAGAGCGAATAGATGAAAAGAGTAATAAAATACTGCCAAATAAAAAAGATGACAGAGTACCTTGTTTCTGGCGTCATTGTTACGACACACGTTTGAGGTCATAATCTTCCAGCTGATTCATGATAAACACCAGATGCTTACAAGGTGGACATGACAATCATGACCTATCATCATCATCTTCGTCATCATCATCAACACCACTGAAATTTCTACCCCTGTTTTCCTGTCGGCCGTAGGTATCGAAGCTCAAGCCCCTTCGCCTCTCTAAATAACTTGCGTCCCTTATGTCGTTTTGGTAGTGGTACAAGTGCCATCGCCACTGCCCCCCCCCCCTTTTCTTCCTCTTCGACATTCTGTTCCTTGTCCTGCTTATAATCTTCCTCCTCGTTTTTCTTGATGTAAGGATTCGGAATCTGATAGGAAACATGGTTGACAAACTAATCGTCTACATAGACTTTGCTAGCCCCTTATCAATCTCTCATCGGATAATATGCATCGATATTCTTATCACTATCATAATAATCATCATAATCGTCATCATCATCATCGAGATTTAAATATTTGAAGATGTTCAATTACTGCAATTGGTCCAGCTATTGGTGAGCAGTTCTCTTGCAAAACTCGCTTTCTGTCGTATATAGCTAGAGCATCGCCTTCCTTCCAACGAGGCATTCTGAGAAGTGGCATTATGAGTACAAATATTACAAGGGGATGGTCGTTCCTTCTCCTAATGTGGTGATAATTAGTGTGTGTGTGTGTGTGTTAGTAGCTGACAGAATGGTCGTTTGTACGCTGGATCCAAATCCAAATCGCCGACATTCGTCAATTTCGAGCTGGACGCCCACCTATATACAGCCGATAGAGTAAACACCCAAAAATGCACTCATACAAATCCAGTATTAGAATATGAGTTGGTTGCGAATAAAATCTAACGTTTAAGCGCCACAGAGAAGGATGCATGCTTGGGGGGGGCGAGCGGATCAATCAATCGCTGGCTTTTTTTCAAATATTTAAATCACGCGTTGAGCGACAAGCCCTGCTCAGCGACTTCGAACGGAGATATGCGACAACTATTTTGCTTGGACTCGAATATAAGATGGATCATATTTTACCAATTTATAGTCGAAATTCGGGCACTAACAACATTCATTTAGGAGGGGGAAGGAAAGCCCCAACGTATGAGATTTCTCATATACGACTACAAAAACTTGCCTTGTCTGCACAAACGAATTGCGCGGCGAGTTTTTGGGTTAGGGTTTGGGTTGAAGGAAGAAATAATTGTCCATTTCTTGCAGCCAGAACCCCGAAAGATCTCAATGTAACATTATATTCCGGATATCGCACAGACGTTTCTATAAAATAGACTATGTTTTCGATGAATTCAAATTCCGAGACAGGTACAAAGGTCTGAAAATCGAGGAAGAAAGAGTGATGGGGAGCAAAGGCGCTTGGGTGCCCCCTTCCATACGGAGAAGGAGAGAGAAAGAAGAGCGAGAACGGAGGCAGAAAGCCCAGAACCAGACTCCCCAGTCAAAACTACATGATCAGGGAGAAGGAAACCTTCAGCAAAGCACCAGCAAAGAAGCGTTAACCGACGATACAAAGAACCGTGGTGTCAAGACTTTTCTCCATAGTAAATCGGAGATTAGCACCGTCAAATCGCCAGGTTACATGATCTGTATTCCTGTAATCTAATGATATGTGAACATTTCGAGAATCCCGGTTTGAAGGATTCATTGATTAATGCTTTTGCCACTGTTGACAACTTAATCAGACGCGAAAATAGTCCGGTTTGCATTAGATGATCAAGTTCTTGTGGTGAAGAAGCTGACGTGGAAAGAAATAAGAGGTCTTATTCTTCTCAAGTTGTCTTCGTTGGTGAGCTGAGCAGCAACTTCTTTTTTTTTAAGGAAACCCCCGTGACCCGGATGGGGAATACGGCCCAGATTATTGTTTTATTGGACAAGAACGAAAAACCAGACTTTCAAATTTCTTTAGGAAGTACCTATACAGGAAAATCTTTCTAAGTTGGCGTAATATAAGGAGTTCTCAGGCAAGCTCATCCAATGAAGTCCACCTCGACAACTTTGGCAGCGGAACAACCAAAGCGAAACCAATTCCAATTCGAGGAAGATCTATTACCTCATCTCCGTCGTCACTGCGGGTAGAAAAACAATCCTTTTCCAGCATTTTTCTTCGAAATTTTCTAAGTTGCGATCACTCTACAATTCCAGTCCAGTTCTACGGACAAAAATGAGGAGGGGGTTGTGCGCGTCTTGGTAAGGCCCCATTCCTATCCAGGTGTTGGGTCCGATCTCCCTCGGGCAGGTGCATTCAGCAATCAAATTTGTAAGCTACCCATGTCAAAATTATGATTTTTATTACAGGAATGAAGCGCGACTCTCCAGCTGGTGCAGTTGCATCACCTTCAAAGCGCACCTGCTTGATGCTGAACAAGCTGAAACTGGGTCAATGAGAGAATGACCAGAATAATCCCCTATTGCCAGTCCTCTCATTTGTTGCATACTCTATTCGAACAGAAAGCCCTCTTCTGTCCAGCAATGGTACTCCAGCAAAGTTCAGCCCTCAAATGATCCAGAATCAGGCCGTTTCAAAGGCTAGGATTCTTAAAAATTTGCTACCCCGTAGTATCATGAAATCGGAGGATAGAAAATCGAATGAGGAGGCTAAGGATGAGAAAAATAATTTTGGGTCATTTCTCACATTTGATCAATCTCCTAAGGCCGAAAATACATACAAGTTCTCCAAAACAAGAAATGTGCGGCCCCCAGATTTTTTCGATTTCGCTTCCGCAGACATTGAACAATCCTTTTCCAATTCACATTCGCTGACTCCCCCACAAAATGGAACAAGTATAGCTATCAGAAGTGATCAAATATCATCTGCATCTTCTCCAATGGTTATTTCTCCGAAGGCTTCATTAGTTGGCTTTTCAACAACTCGAAATTCTAAATTTAGAAGAAAAATTCATCAAACATCTTCGTCGTAGCTTCATTTCTGGCGTGTTCTCACTATTTTGGAATGCGTCGTTTTTGAGTTTACGAGAATTTAAGGATGAAAAATGAGTAGGGTTTCGTACAGTTTAAGGATTAATCCCCAGCTCCGTTTCTACATGAAGCTACGAGAAAGTGGGTATGCCCATTTTCACGAAAAGCAACCGTTGTATATTTTTAAGCCGGAAGGGCAATCAGGTTAATATTTGGGTTTCGCAATCCAAAGATCAACTCTAGATATAAATTTATTTCGTCCATCGTCAAGAGAAATGATACGTAATTGTAAAACAAAAAGAAAGATATAGTTTGAATGACGATTGATTCTTTAAAGCTAGTCAATTGAGAAAAGAAATAAAAGAAACTAAGACATTGTGTAGGTGTTATTATTACAGTCAATTACCACGAATTTTATAAGTTGTTAAGGACATATAATGTCGATCATAGGAGTAATGTGCGTAGCGGTGTGAAAATTTGCTGTACGTATCATATCGTGCGCGGCAACACGATCCGATGTGTGCGATCATCGTAGCTTCGATCGCAGCGTAGCTTTATTCGGAAATTTTAACAATAGCAGCAATCGAAATGTGCCCTCTAGACAGTCTAGCAGTGTCTAGCTAGCTAGCTTATACTCTAGTGCTGCCGTGCTCTATAGCTGTATTTAGTATTGTGTGCGCTTGTGATCTAGGGATGTCTAGGGGTGTGCAAGCTAGCAAGCTGGCATGCTAGCATGAGAGCATGTCTAGCTAGCTAGGTATACACAAGTGCAGTGGGCGTGGCATGCTCTACTAGTCTAGCGCTCTGAGACCGGCACTATTGCGACATGTAAATATTCGCCCGTTACGCTTCCATAGCAGCAGTGTTAGCCTACTAGCTAGCGTACCTAGCTAGCTAGCTACGATACGCATCACAGCCACACAGCACGCACTGCTAGCTAGCTAGCTAGCTTATGAGCCAGTTCGCAATGCCGTGCTTTAGTGCTCTAGGCCTAGCTAGCTAGTAGTGCTTATCATGTGACGCGCCGCAGTGCTAAAGACGGGGTGTAATTAACCAATTAAATTTGTTCAATGCTAAAGTGTACCAGTGTACCCCGTGCTAGCGTGTACGTCATAAGATCGATCAGAGCACATACTAGATACATGCGTGAATTTAAGTACAGCGTCGTAGCAGAAGCATGCATACCCGATAAACTGATATCTCTGCACACTTTAATCAGCAAATGGTACAGTTGATCCAACATTCATATTTTGCAAGTTTGCAACGTGTGCGTGTGCTACAGTTAGCTATACTAAGCGTTTTTTCTAACTCACGACTGAACACCATACATGAAATATGCCCCATCGAAGCATTTTAACAATCCTTCCTGCGAATAAGTTCTCAACCGCTACATATGAGCCATTATTCTGAGGATGTCTTCACTCTCCAATTTGAGCGATTTGAACCTCCCTGACCACCTCCATCTCTTCGACGTCCTCCTCGATACGAGCGATAGCCACTTCCACCACCTCTGCCGCCACCTCTTCGACCCCTTCCGCGCCCGCGGCCCCTTCCTCCTCGTCTCCTTCGGCGGTCATGCTGAGAGCTATCCATAAAGCAAAGACGTATGCGATTAATGCGATTATTTGTTGCAATTAGAGGGAGTAATGCACAGCGAAGGAGGAAAGAGTGTATTGTTTTTTAATGCGTGTAATCATAATGAAATATATTTCATCTGCCTCTGCTATAATATTATGGAAATTAGCTCACACCGATAGTTCTCCGCTGCCTTGCCAAAGGTCTCGACATCCGCAGGATCGTCCCTGATGTTGGGCGTAGATACGCTGGACGAAAGGTTATCAAAAAAAGAGGTTTTGGCATCGTATTTCTTTTTCCCTGCCGGCACTGCCACAGCCTGACCACCGTCTTCTTCATCACCGTCTGCTTCTCCCTCAAGTCGCTCAGCATTTTCTTTAGCCTGAGGTTGTCGATCAATAGAGTGTAACTCAGAAGAAAATCAAATTTATAAGAAATACGACACCCTAAGTAATCAAAAAAATGTGTTGGAGTTCAAAGAGAAACTATGCTGATGATATACCATTTGTTTAGCAAAGCCGTCTTTATCATACTTAGCGGTAGAAGAGGTAAAATCGAAGTCTTCGTCAAGATCTTTTTGGTCCTGAACAATCTTATATTTCTCTCGTAGAAAGTTTCCAGTGCCCGGTTCGTACTTCTTTGCGCTCCTTATTAGATAAGCATGTTAGATTCTTGAACACATTTAGATTTACATTTCCACGTGTAGGCAAAATGTTGCTTTTGACTGAATCAACTGGGCTGAAAAACACCTTGCTTTTGACTTTTCGCCGCCCTTGGAATTTGAATCCTTTCCTCCTTGCCCAGGCTGTGCACGGTTGGTGGTAGGGGGTGGGCCCCACTGATACGTAGAGAGTAACAATCAAAAGAACCGAATTGTGATCATATTCATTAATCCCGCTGTTCAGTGTTGATTCGGTAGGTGATATTCTTGACGTATTCGTACCGCTGGTCCCCCGGAGCCGTAAGGAGGGTAACCCCCTCCATAATACCCCGATGGTGGGGGCCCAGGTGGTGGAGCTCCGTACGGAGGTGGATGTCCTCCATACATCGGATAGTTCCCCGCATTATGTGCCTAAGAGCAGCGTACAGGATACATGTTAATTTCTACTCTCCCTCTCTCAATTTCGTCATTCCTCGAGATAATAATGTAAATATTAATTCATTTTTTTCATTCTCCAAAAGGTACAAGCTCTATTAACTTCTAGGCAAGTTAAGTTGTTTTTACATTTCTAATTGCAGGGTCTTCCAGCATTGGGTCTGGTGATGGTGATTCCTCTTTCTTTTGAACGGTCAAATCTTGAATGTTCTTGCCCTCAAAACTCAGGTATGGGTACACCATATTATTTCCTGGGACCTCTCGCTTGCCAACCTTGTCATTCCTTCCCTCCGTTCCAAAGAAACGGACGTCTCTGAGGGAGACCGTTTCTTCATTCGGATTTATCGTGAAGAGGATGCCCTCGTATCGATAGTTAGCGTTGGAGAGGAGGCTGATGTGCGCTCCGATGTACGGCTTGGCCGGATTGTGCTCACCCGAAGTATGTGCTGCTGTTTGGTCATCACCAGCTTGCTTCTGCGAGTCAACCATCGGGTTCTGCTTCGCGTCATCTTCCTTATTCTCGACCAGTTTTGGCTTTAGAGAAAGTCCCTTCATGGAGTTGCTTATCCGCGTTGATAAACCCGCATCATCTTTAATCTCAACACCCTTTTTTGCGCCAAGAGAGGGCCCGTTTACTTTCGGAAGTTGGTCTGAGTATGGAAAAGAAAGCGGAAAACGATAATGTCGCAAACGATCTTTATGTAAAAAATGCGGAAGTTGATATTGGATTTTATGAAATAAGTCCCATGTGATTCAAGCTGGGCTATTCTCCAAAGAATCATAAAGAACTCTCTCTTTTAGTTATTATAAGACACGTATTGAAATAGAACAGGACTAGACGAGTGTTAGTATAACCGCTGCTGCTCCCTTCTCCTGGTTCCATTGCGGACATCTCCCAAACCTCCGCTCGAAAATTGACCAGTTGGAAAATAGGTTGTCGTACTCTACAAATGCCCTTTAATCCCACATATCGCCGGTGTCCGATACCATCCGTGGATAATAAGCTCTTGTTGGTAATAGTTTGGAGAAAGCTGGTAAAAATCGGGGAAAAAACATATGGAAATATAACCTAGACTGCCTACAGAAAATTAGCAGAGATCTTGCTCACAAAAGGACTGAAGAATTTCAGACAGAATTTTCCGAGTGCAACACCAAAAACCCAAGATACATCCCTCGATATCTGTGCCCACAGAAGTTCTTGAGGCTGTCGAGCGTCTCGCGAGATTATTTTTTTTAGCAACAAACGAGAGTATTCCGCGGCATGCGACTACAAATATTTAAAGCACTTGAGATTTTTACTCGGTAGTTCCAATTACTTGTGCCTCATCCTACACGGAGCACAGGAGGAGAGCAAGAGAGAGGACGAGATCCTGCAAGTTGGATCGTTCTGTCAAATCACTCGCCCACTTCCTCCACAACGGAATAACGTACACTCCGGTTTTAAAGAACGTTCCATACAGATTGATATCGTCCTCCAGCGTGCGCAAACCGGTGTGTAGAAGCGCACTAACCTATCACCTTAACAGATTCGTGGGGAGATCGTTCTCAATTAGCGTTGTTTGACCATATTCGAGATTTGAAAGATATTATTCCTAATCCTACTTTTACTACCACGCCCACTAGTTTGAAACTTTGACTACCGTCGTTTGATACATCTTTTTTGCAACACACAGCTGTGGAAAGGAAGAGATGGAGGGTGCTGCTAAACCCGAAAATAAGGAAAATGAAAATGCGGTGGACACCAAAGACAAAGAAGCTACATTCGGGGATGGTGATGTCTAATTTAAAACTTAACAACCATTCTCAGTGTGTTTAGGACTGGAATGGAAATGTCATTACATTAATTCCTTACTGTTCACTCCTCAATGTTATTCTGATATCATCGTTGTTCGTGACTAACTAGATGGTGCAGACTTCTTCGAGGACATAAACTTCGACAATGTAATGGCAGAACGTGGTGATGAGGTAAAAGGAAATCCTGCAGAAGACAAAAAGCCTACAGGAAAACCACCTCTTCCCACTACCGCCAAGAGCGGAGTGAGAGTTGTGGAGCCGGCCATGGCGAGCGCTGAGGCTGGTACAGAGGACACAGTTTCCACCGCTATCCAAGAGAATGTTAAATTGAAGCGCGCGGCGCAGAAAGAGCGTAAAGTTGCTGAGGATTTGCGAAAGAAGGTCCAGGAACTGGAAGAAAGGTTGATTTGGAGACACCACTGCTCCTTTACGTACATATACATAAACGAGGGGGTGACGGAGTGAAAAGGGTAAAAGTAAAGAAATTCGGTAATTAAGAAGGGATTACGACATCATGGAAGGAGTTTTATGTCGCCGCTGACATTTCTGCTATTTATTTTCGTTGATGTTGGTCTAGCATGAAAGCCTTAGAGGAAAAGAATGAGGAACTTCTTACAGCAAAGCTCGCCGCTGAGAACAAAGCCGAGGACTTTGAGGGTAAGTACAATCGTGCTAAGGAAGACGCGACAAGCGGGGCCGCCGGACGCGACGAGGCGATTAAGGAACTGGAACAAAAGCTTGAAGAGAGCGTGGCAAAGACCCTGAAGGCGGAAGAAGAGCGCGACACTGCTGTAGCATCCGTTGATCGCTTGAAAGACGAACTAACATCTGTGAAAGGAAATCTCAGCCAGCTCATCAAAGAAAAGCAAGAGAGCAGTGGCGCTACAGAGAAATCAGCCGACATGGTGGAACATAAAGATGATATTGATGATGTGATGAGAAAGATAATGATAACAACTTTTTGAATAAATATGCAACGCCCACCACTCAATACTTGTTGGATGCTTAGCGCATCAACATTTTATTATTTGTGTAATCCATAAGGTTCGTGAGGAAGAGCGCAAGAAGGCTGCTGTAGAGTTCGATAAACTAAAGAAGAAGGCGACGGTCACCTTTAACAATCTTCGCGCACAGCTCACAAAAGCGAGGACAGAGAAAGCATCTCTAGACCAGAAGATGGCACGTGCACGTCAAATTCATGTCCAGATGAAGCGTGCAGAGAAGCAGAACAAAACGACAATAGAGAAGCTGGAGAAGGAGCTCGCAGTGACGAAAGCTACTAGAACTAAGACCGAGAGTGATGCCAAGGCACAAAAAGAAGCGTTCGAGAAGGAAAAAAAAGAAAATAAGGAGAAGCTGGCCAATGCTGATAAACTGGCTGCTCAGGTAGAGGTTTTGACAAAGGAAAAGGACGAATGGACATCCACGATATCCGACCTCAAAGCTACAGTGTCCTTCGTGCAGCCCTTGTCCACGGCCGCGCGTGTTACTGTCTCCTTTAGTGGAATGGCAGAAGATTTATTCGCCGTCCAGTGGTTTCGATGCGGAAGCGATGGGTTGTTCCGCGTTATAGAGGGTGCACAGAAGGCCCGCTACCACACCAACTGTGACGACTTGGGCTGTGTTCTAAAGGTTACATGCACGCGCATAGAAGACGGATTCCAAGCCTCTGCATTTACTGGTCGAGTTGTGCCCCATCCTAAACTAACACCCTACGTAAGGAACATCCTCGTTCACAATGCGGGTGTTCTCGAGCTCCTTTCGCGGCCAAATGCTCCAAGAAAGCTTATCTTGCTCAACGGAAAGAAGATGAAGATTCGGCACGGCAAGGAGACCAAGCAAAAGGTGATGGTTTCTCAGAATACATGTCTAGCAATGGTAGCAGCTGTGGTTGTTTAGAGTATCTATGCACCAGTGTGACCTCATAAGTGACTGCTTTTGTCATACTCATTGAATGTGGCTGAGTGCATGTGTCTCCACTAATATACTAATACTGTATGTATAATCTGCCAAGGCCGAGTTCAATCAGGACATGAAGATTCTACTGGATTACAAATCAGCAAACATGGTATTACTACTGGTAGTGGTAGTAGAGGAAGGGCATTAACAAATGAATGGTGTGTTGTAATGGCCGTGGCCACGTTGAAGAAAGAGAAACCTAAGAAGCTCTCTTGCTTTGTTACATGTGCTAATGCTGATCTACCAGCAATAATAGGTGTTCACTTCTTCACTGCATGTGCTAAAATGTACCCCTCCTCCTCCTCCATCTTATGCCACAACCACCTATAGTTCAGCCTGGCATTTAACAAGAAATCAATGCCCATGCAGCTCGCTGCCAAGACACCTTTCGATCGTGATACGGTAGTAATTATGACGAGACGATGCAACTACCAAGGGAGTGCAAGGGGAAACCACCATGATGATAAATATAGATAGATACATGGAGGATTACATAATCATTATGTGTGTATGTATGTATGTATGTATGTATGTTTGCATGATCACCACTCGGTATTCTAATACGATGAAATCTGTCCAGCTTCTAATTGCTATGTAACGTACACTTGGTGCAGATTGTAATGACCGTCAGGGCTTTTAACGAGTTGCATTTGTACAAAGAGCGGCAGGCAAAGGTAGCAATAATTAGTTGTATGTAGTAGATTAGTAGCAGAGTAGTAGTATCCTCAATCAGACTTTCTTATTGAAGCTTAGACTTCGTTCCGCATTTAACTTTCACATTGCGAGTAAGCTTGTTATTCATTGTTTATTCGCAATACTGTTCAGCTTCCGAAAAAGGAGCGCGACATGTACACGGCGCCTCTTCGGGATGTGCTAATGGCAATAGCAGGAGGCCTGAAGGAGGGCGAGTCCGAGGAAGCTCATCGTCAGTCCATGTTATCTAGAAGGTATCATTAATTTATCAAAACTAGCAAAATAGCGATTATTAACCTTTCTGTCGACGGTTTCATTCTTTCATGCTACATCCGAGGAATAATCACAAGCATCTGTGCGAAACAACAATGGCATGTAAGTAGTTGCAGTCATCTCTTCAATAATGATCAGTCATTCGCGGCGCGCATTGTCACGGGAGGATAAAAGCAAAGGGGGAGTTAAGACAACTGGGTCAACGGGAACAGCAACCGGAGTTGTCGCCCCCCCTGTGAAGGTTAGACGAGTCCTATTCATATACGCCTTCATCATGTCTAATAATGCATGTATTCCAAATGAGGAAAAACGAAGTTCTTGGTGCCAACACTTACTTGGGAGAGAAGAACGTAAAATTATCATTTTTTTCCACAGGATGATGCTGCAGTCAAGAGTGTTGCTGGCGATGTAGACGACCCCAACAAGAAGGGGGAGGACACCACGAGCGCTACTGCTGCGACAAAGAAGAAAAAGGACTACGGTGGCATTAATCTGAATAAGTATATGAATAAGGTATTATCATCTTTTAAAGAGGTGGTAGTGGCGATAAATGATGATGATGGTGATGATGATGCATAGTGATGGTGGTGGTGGTGGGTGAAATGCGGTAATAGCAACGATACTAAGATCAAAAGAGGATAGAAGAAGATTTTACGACGCCGCCCAACCACCGCCATCGTCATCAGTTAGCAGCAGCAGCAGCAGCAGCAAACAGAACATAAGCATAAGCATAAGCAAGAGGTAGTAGTCACGTTTCACATGAGAGTCACATCGCACTTAGGATAAAGATGCGGATGATTTTTGGAGTGATTCTGATGAAGAAGAGCAGAAGAAGCTGACGGTGAAGATTATGACCGAGGCAGAGGCGCAGAAGGAGAAGGAAGAGAAGGAAAAGAAGGTAGTAGTTGTTATGGTTGTAGTAGCAGCAGCAAGAGGAGGAGGAGGAGGATGTTATCACTACGTATCATTTTAAAAATACCATGCAGCTTGCCTCCCTCCCTCCTTCCTTCCCTCGTCACCCCCTTCTCTAGAAAGGAAAAATATTAATATGACTGATGCACACGTGTGAAAATAATCCCTTTCACACACAAGTTAGCACACTGATGTTGATCAACGCACTACTACCTGTCCACCAACGATGATCATGGTGATGAGATATATAATCATGACGATGATGATGATGATGAGGGTATGGTGGTGATCGATCATCAGCGACAAGCGGCGCAGCAGTCCTCCAATGGGGTCTCGTCACCTGCTTCAGCACTAGGAGGGTTGGGAACCCCAGGCGGGCTTGGAGCTCCAACGGGGCGACGACGTCAAAGAAAATCGGTAAGTATCATCGTAAATACTTCGGATCGTGAGAAAAATGAGAATCATCCCACGCTTTTCAACTGCTCCGACGATGTTAAATATATGCCAAAATCAATACGATGCACACCATCATAATAATGACGACTATCATCATCGTCATCATCATTATCATCGTGCAATTACACAATTTTCTTTGTATTGATACACTTTGGTCTGAACATACGGAACAACATGCATTTGGAAACTTATTATTATCATCACCTCTTGGCTCAATTTTACAACATATGTTGCATCACTTGGTTCTTCAACATTTTACGTTTAATCTACTGCGTTGGGACTTTTTACCCGGGGGGACTACACCATTTCTACGATTCATAATTTTTGGATGGTTGATTGGGTTTCTGCCATCATCTTCATCATCATCGTCATTATCATCATCATCATCATCATCATCATCTTCGGATTTCTGGATTTCTGGATTTCTGGGGTGACTGGTCTATTCTCCTCCCAACAACTCCATTCCTCCTACTGCTGCCCCCATCATCGATATCCACTCCTTCCCCATCAATTAATGCATCCCCCCCAATAAGGCGAAAAATTCTCCTCGTTCCAACAGTACCAAGCCGCGCCGCAAGAAGAAAGGGGGGGGCAAGAGGTCAACGAAGTCTGGAAGATCTTCGCGTGCTGGTACTCCACGCTCTGCAACACCTGTGGCCTCTACTATTACTACTACAGGCTTTTCGTCTCTTGCGACAACGCGATCCTCCACCCCTAACTCTGTTGTGGCGATGACTACTACCAAATCCAGGGGGGGGGAGGGCGATGAGCACAAGCTTAAGGATAATAATAATAACGACAAAAACGGTGCTGCCGCCGTCAGGTCGCCACGAGCTGCTGCTGCTGCTGCTGCTGCTGCTTTTATCACCCAAACCAACAACATCAAGCAAAGAGCAAGGCGTGGTGCAACAATCGTGTATGGTGAGGACGGGGAGATACTGACTTCTCGCGACAGCGTTCCTAAAGTTGCTGCTGCGGCTGCGAATGGTGCTGGTGACGGCGTGGAGGGAAAAGATGTATATTACTACTCTCTTTATTTTACCCCATAATGTTGTTCAAAGTTGATGGATGGCAGTGGGGGTGGTAGTGGTAGCTCGCCACACGCGAAACATCTAGTTTATTCTAACAAAAGTGGACGGTGATGGTGTTTGATGGAGGATTCCTTTCTCGTTTTCCTCCCATTCTTTGCCATTCCTCCCCTAAGAGAAGATTTTGCTGACTAGATAGTAGTAACACAGAAGAAAGCAACTATTCTCTACCGACTGGATCGTTTTCAACATTTGACCAATCGATAATGTTTTTTACCGATATTTACTTGCTGTTATTGGAGCATACACACTATATTCTTTAGTGGGAGAAAGAGATAACTTGCACGTAGCGTTTATGAAGATAGTGATTATTAAAAACGACCGTTCTTCTTTCTTGCGCCTCAGATCCCATGACCAACAGCAATACATACTTAAACACACGCCGCCGCACACTGAAAGTTGACCGATCATTCATTCTTTTTGTTTCCTTTCCCTCGCCACTGCTTGCTGCAATCCTATAAGGTCTCCGACTCCACGACTAAGAAAGGCAAGAAGAAAAATAAGGGCAAAAAAGGGAGGAGCAGGAGCCGTACAGCATCATCAGCTTCCGCCGCCACTCCTGGTAGCACTGCGACCGATGACGTCTCCACCCCTGCAAGTTCCCGGTCTGCTGGCGCTGCTACTGCTGCAGCTACTACTACAACAACTACAACAACAACTACTACTTCTGTCGAGAACAACTTTTTAACGACGAAGGGGGTAGATACGAAGAAGAAGAAGAGGGAGATAGAAAAGAAGACCACCACTGGCGACGACAATGGGGAGGCACTAGCAGTAACAGCAGCAGAAGAGAAGAAAGAGAAGCAAGGAAGAGGAGGGGGAGGAGGACCTGTAGATCCTTTAGATCTCTTCTTTAGTGTCTCCCCAGCCTCTACACCGACAAATAAAGTAACAAGAAGCGAAAGATAGGGGGGGGGGGGGGGGGGAGAACGTGACAGTAGCAGTAACAACAACAAGAGGAGGAGGAGGGGGGGAAGGGCATGAAACGTGCACGAATCGTTTCCACCAACGCATAATCTCCTCTTCCTCCCCCATGTCCGTTAACTTTCACTTACATTCTCTTTGCTGCTGCTGCTGCTACTGCTGCTGTGATTTGGTCATCTTCATTCTATCCTCATCGTAAATCGATAAAATCTCAACAGAGTCCAGCATCACACAACAACTACAACAACAGCAGCAGCAATGGAGTGTTCAAGATTGTTGTTTCAGAGGCTATCGATTATACGTAATCATAATAATCATAACAAAAATACTACTACTACTACTACTACTACTACTACTACTAATATTATTATTATTGTTAATATATGCCAATGATAATGATGCTAACGGTATCGTGACAGACAGCAATGGCCTCGAAGCAATGGACTTATGTTTCATGCTTATTGTGGTGCATTGCTGCGTCTTGTCTCCTCTTCTCCTGCTCTCTTCACGATGGATTCACTGAGTTTGCAGCTATTCGTTTCCATGATAATAATATTAATAATAGTGATGATGATGATTTGTCGCTGGATACAATAATAATAATAATAATAATAATAATAGGGTCAAGGATATGAAAGTAGTCAAGATCGGCGAGCTGTCAGGAGAGGTACGAAAGACTCAGATCGATGATGGTGACGATGATGATGACGCAGCACAGAAACATGTGTACTATTATTATTATTATTACTCCTATAAATGGTTCCTTCCTCAGTTGTCTGATTGTTTTTAAAAAAATAATTAAAGGTGACGATACTGCGCTCTAAGAGTGATACGGGGGTCGCTCAAAATGTTTCTGTGAAGTTATTGGGCAAGGTGGGATTTAGGAGCGCAGCAGCAGCAGTCCTAATATTAGCAGCATCTTAGTTTGATAGACGACGATGCTTATGATGATGATGATAATGATAATGATTATCATTATTATTCTCTTCATCATTCTTATTATCATCATTATTATAATTATTTTTATTATTATTGGTGGATGGTAATGACGGATGATGATCACTGCTACCCTGAAATAGGACGGCAATGTGTTGAAAACAAGCTCCTTCAAGACTCCATTCCTAGAGCGGGGAAAAGGTAACCACACATAGTGTTGAAAACAACAACAACAGAAGCAGAAGAGATATCTAGGAGAAGAAAGATGGTGGAACATGATGGTATTTAGAGAGTAGAGGCAACGATTGTTAGGGTGGGCGTTGATGTTCTCAGACAATTTCTTCTTCTTCTTCTTCTTCTTCTTCTTCTTCTTCTTCTTCTTCTACGCTGCAACACTGCGTGCTTTATGCTACTACAACTTGTATCTACTACTTCTTTGTCATTGATTGAAGAGCTTCCTACAATCCGTTGTCTCAGGGTGCGTTGATTGCACGTTACCTATCGGCCAAGCATCGGTGAGGAGGGGGGGTGGGAGGCGAGGAGGGAAGACTAGGCATTTTTTTGAATCATAGTGTTAGACGCTTTCGATCGTTTTGTTACTGTTTCTCAATTTGCCGTTGTTGGTTTGTTATGTTGTAGGTCTTTGCTCTTTCATATAGTACTGGCGAGATGGATTCACGTCGTATTCCTTTTCTAGCGAAAGGCTTGTGGAAAACACAAGTAGGAACTTGCAGTATTTTTGTTGAAACCGATCAAAATGATGATGATGGTGATGATGATGATGATGGTGATGATGATGATGGTTGGACAACCAGTTGTTGTTGTTGTTGGGGTGCTGTGCGTGGGAAACTGAAGAGGGTAGTGGTAGTAGTAATAGTATTAGTAGTTGTTGTCGTCGTCGTGTCGCTGTAGCACCATAACGGTATCACAAAGATGCTTTAACGAATGATGAAACATATTACATATTTATGGGAAGTAGATTGATCAATTATGAATATTGTTCTTTAAATTATGTGTTTTTTGTTGTCATCATCATCATCATCATCATCATCATCATCATCGTTGCTGCATACACATTCATCCATAATAGGGAAACCAAACACAAGCTGCGGTGATGTGGTACACGAATCCCGATTCCGTGACAAAGCCTTCTGACACTGTTTTCAGCCTCAAATTACGTAATGCGAACAAATTGTTCACATATAGCGAATATTTTAGTTTTGTCTACTCTGATGTAGTCAGAATACCATCGTTTACGATTACCTCCGATGTATATATATATATATATATATATATATATATATATCTGGTCGCCTTTACGGATGATCTCCCTCCCCATTCAGGAAACGCTGTTGAACAGTGTTTGGGCAAGTCAAGCTTGTACGATAAGGTGATCATGGTTGATAGGAAATCATGATGGTGATGATGATGATGATGATAATCGTGCTGCTGCTTACTGGTGCTGATGCTATACTTGAGGAAGCTATGGTCGTATCTTATTTTGAGTCGTCATGCTGTATGCACATAGGCTTCCAAAAGTTTCAAGTGGAACGCTCAGCAAGCAACGTATGATCCCAGTCTGCAAACGGTACTAATACTCCTACTACTACTACGACTACTACTACTACTACTACTACTACTACTACCACTACTACTACATAATGATGCGTATGATATAATGCCAAGCGATAACACTTACCTGCCGTTCGTATCTTCGTCCTCATTGTCATCGTAAAAAGTTAACATGGAAAGAGAAGCTGAAAGGATCCCTCCAAGGAAAGCAAGTTGCCATGGTCAAGTCATGTTCAAATTATGATGATAATGATGATGAAAATGATGGTGATTTAGTGATATGATTATTTTAGAAACTTTTTCGTATTTTTCCATCACTGTAACGAGAAATTTTAGCGGTCTCGCTCTTTCGTTATGGTTTTTTATAAGCTCCGGATCCTAACATAATCCATTGCAGATAAAAGTTGAAAATGGAGTGAGCGCAACGCCTATCACCGTGAGTTTGCAGTGTCCGGCTGCATCCACCTCTCTCTCAGGAGCATCCCTTGTCGACGCTCGAGGGAGTCGAATACAGGTTTCTTACGATTTTAAAGTAAATGTCCAGATTCTACCTTGAGGAGGGACGTACTTTGACGATAAATCAATTAGATACTACTTTAAACCGAAGGCATCTTGTTGTCAGCCACCTAGTAGCATACGACCGAAATAGTACATCCCATAGCATGGCGGACATACAAGACGATAACATACTGATCTAGTGATGTGATGCAACGAACGGTGATTCGAACTGGT
This sequence comes from Bigelowiella natans CCMP2755, assembly GCA_000320545.1. NCBI lineage: Eukaryota > Cercozoa > Chlorarachniophyceae > Bigelowiella > Bigelowiella natans. The sequence continues at coordinate 22,025 of ADNK01001417.1, read as the reverse complement.
ATATGAGTTAATTACTATGAGATATGAGAGTGCATGACATACGCTCTGATGGACCTACTAGATACTGCTCACTAACTACGCGCCATACAGCCATGCATATCCGCGTGTTCGTGGTGATAATGCTTGCTAGCGTTGGCTGTGCAATATCTAGAGCTAGCCATGCATAGAAGCATCTTTGCTTGCTGATACAATGCTCGCTGGCGCTGTTCATCAGTCTAGCTGCGTCGCTGTTGTTATACATACGATACACATCTAGATGTAAAATAATACGCAATGTTACCATGCTAGCATGCTTGCTGCTATACGCTCTGCTCGCGCGCGAAAATATCTAGAGATCGGCAGGTTGATGTCCTGTATACATTTAGACATGCTATATAGCATGTCTCTCTGACAACTGCATTTCTAGAGCTTGATTGGCGTTGCACACGCGACTATACTGCATGCATAGCTAGGTAACATTCTAGCATGTAGCCATATATTTTAGTCACCAGCATTGCACGCAATATTTTGCTCTATATCTACTGTAGCCTTACTTATTACTGCATGCGTGGTGATATCTAGATATGTACGATATGCAATGCCAACATGCTTCTTTTCCATGCGAAAGCACGTGGTGAAATCTTCAGAAGTAAATGGAGACAATTGCCTTCATAGTACCAATACCTACAAGTTCATTCACCAATAGTCTGCTGCACGATATAAGGGAGATGGCATGGACAGAGATTTCCTTATCTTTTCTTATACCTGGAAACACAAAAATTGAGCATCATTTTTTTCTGATGTGTACATGATTGTTTACCGGCATGGCGCAAGGACCATCTGAATGGGTCCTTGTGAACTTGTATCTGTTTTCCCCTTTCTTTTTTTCTTTTTCCCCTTTGGATTTCTAGATATGTTATCTTCGAGCCGTCTCCCGCTAACTTTGGAATCTTTTCTCTTGACATGTTCTTTCTTTCGAAAGTTCATCAAGATGAACCTACATACATCTTGTGAGAAATTGCTCATTGAAAGCTGAAGGAACTCACATTTTACTGAGGATTCGTCGACTTGTGAGCTTGAAGCCCTCACTCTCTATGGCATTGATAAATGCCTTATCATTCAGCTGCCCATGTTCCGACATGCGGCTTATCACCTCTGCTACCTATTCGTTAAGTCATCCTTAACAATAAGCGGGGATCAATATCGTGGGAATAATACCAATAGGGTTCCATTCGATCTCAGACAACGACGGGCTTCTCGGATGAAATCAGACAGATTCGTTCCCATCAACGAGAGGCAGAAAACTGCGGCGTCAAGCTTTCCATCCTCCAAAGGGACATTGGCCATGTTACATGCAACTACATGTTCGTTTATCGCAACCAAATCGAAGGAATACACTTTATTAGGTACTGATTGAGCTAGGCGGGCCTCACCACACCCGAAATCTCCTACAACCCATTGGCGCTTGCGTTTCAAGATTGCGATCATTTCATCAAGGGGGTTCCTTGACCACGAGTCCGCTTGGCGAGAGAATCCCTCATGATACTTTTCAAACATCTTGGGATTCTCTTGAAAATACTCGAATGCTTCTCCCCCAGCACAGGTGTATAACTTCTCATTGAGCCAACGAAACTGTGCTCCCTTGAGACGCTTCCTCATGTTAGCCAAGAGTCCTGATGACTCTTTGACATCTGTTGAAGAAGAGGAAGGCTTCCGATGTTTCCCCGGAGGTTCGGACATTTTTTTATTTGATCTTTTAAACTGCCGTTTCCGCTTCCGCCCATTCTTTTTCATCTTCTTTTTTAAGCCCTGTTCCTGTTTGGGACTGGCTGATGAACATTTACCAGCCTTCTTCGATCCCACCTAGGTTGTTATCATTCTTAGCGAGCAGCAGTTGGCTCAGTGCAAAAAGAGATAATGTTCATACTTTCGTTTTTCCCTTTCTAATCACTGGTTGGGCGATCGATCCTGTGGCCTCACGCCTCGAACGAAGAGCTTGAGCTAACGACCTGCGTCCCATTCGATCGAAGTATTCTCGTAGGGTTGGGTTATGTCGGAGAACTCATTGGAGATATCCAGAGATTATCGGAGATTAGTCAGAGAGCATCCCCTCCAATTTTCACGTAACACAGCGTATCTCACACGTGCGACAGACAAAGCCAGTGGGAAAATATCGCGAGATCTCTAGAGAGGATCAAGGTCGGCGTTTTAGCGATTTAATTCTTCGCACACGACTTATTCTCCGAAAATGTCTGCGGACGACGTTAAGGGTGCCTCCTCCTCCAAGGGTGAAAGGCCACCAAGGTATTGCTACAGGCATACCAGTGTCTAGAAAATCACACGGGATGATAATATGTACTGATTTTGAGGAACTTTTACAACTTAGGCTGTATGTTAAGGGTGCTTTTGTCACATTCCGTCGAAGCAACGCAAATCAGCGCAATCACTGTGCTATTCTCCAAATTGATGGGGTGAACAACAAGGAGGACCTTGACTTCTACCTTGGCAAGCGTGTTGCATACATTTACAAAGCTAAAAGAGCACGTGGAAAGCACTCTCGTGTTAAGAAAGAATCTGGCAAACAAACTAGTCGCTTTCGTGTGATCTGGGGAAAGATTCAGCGCGCTCATGGAAACAACGGTAAGCCACCTTCAATTTGACTCTCAGCTTTATACCAGTACTCATTGATAATTATTTAATTTACTCAGGCCTTGTGCGATCTGCATTCCAGAAAAATCTTCCAGCCCGTGCTCTTGGTGGAAGCGTACGCATTATGCTTTATCCTAGCAGAATTTAAGCAGTTTTAATTGTAGCACTTGCAGCTCAATGTAAAAACTAAGATTCCAAACTTATTGAAAAAAATGCAGGATTATTGCTATATTGTCTGTTGAGAGTGAAATGACTGTATTCTGGGGAATAGCTTTTTCTAAGCTTTTTGCATTATCAGTGTGTCTGGTTTCAGTGATGTATGATGAAGTTCAGTTACATCGTATTTAATTATATTGAGTACCACTATTTCATGCGTGGGGATGTGGGATAAAATTTTAAATCGTGTAAAACTCATCCACATATGGAACCCACACATGGAAAGGGAATGGGAATATGGACGAACTAATCTAATCTAGTTTTGTGATGTAGTGCACACATCATTTTTAATTTTTCTCACACACATTGTAGATGAGAGAAGGGGGAGGGAGGGCGGGGAAGAAGAGCATACAAGCAACCCTGCAAGGGCCGAACGTGAGCATTGCTAATTGCGATACTTCGCAGCGCAATGTGGACAGCAAGCAAGCTTGCAGCTTGCAATCTCTAGATCTTTAGGTCTATTAGCCCACCTGCGCACCACGCAGCCGACATTGATTGTTCACAATTTCCCCGCTGCCTCTGTCGTGCTCATCCTTGTAGCCTTGGGTGCACGTCAGCGGCGCATGCTGGCATGCCACATGACTAGATGACAGCAATGCTCTTCTGACGTGCACTGTTTTAGCGTGTTTCATTTCAGCCTCGATCAAATCGCGCAACACAACACGAACAAATTGTTTTGCACATGTAGCGAAGTAGCGAATCGAATGGTTCAGTTTGGCTGTGCTCTGGCACTCTGGCGTAGCCCGCTTGCTTGCTTTGCAGAGTTCATTGCATTGCGGTGCGGTGTGTGAAAACGTGTCAACATGCAAGCGTCACAAATGACAGACATGCAATGTGCACACACATTACAGCATGTCAGGTGTCACTGTGTCCATTGCAAGTACGTACGTGATGATGGACATGCAACATGATGACATGATGTGCGTGTTGCACACGCCCCACTAGCCCATCACTGTGTGTCCATCACTAGATCATGCAATGATCGCCAAATCGCGCGTCGTGTGCTTGCGTGCTCGCGTGTTTCAAGTGAGCGAGCGATGAGCAAACGAACAGCGAAGCCACAGGAAGGCTAGAAGGCACCAACTTCGATGCTTGATCTAGCTGTTCTGCAAAGGGGCACGGCATCATTCGATCAACGCCGTGCACTGCTAGACTGCATGCACCCTCTCTACTGCTAGCACTGTTCTAGTGTTGAACATTGACACTGTCATGTCAGACAATGCCAGAATGGTTTTGTGCGCACGTTCGGTGCATGCAGCGTGCACAGCTAGACTGCGCCATGCTGGCATGCTGGTGTGCAGGTCTGGAGGTGCAGCATCACGTGTGTGCACGTGCTCATGCACTGCTGGACTTGTCTAGCTCTGGAGCTGTGATTGCGGTCTCCAAATGGCCCAAGAAAGAAAAAACAAAGAAAGAAAGAAGTGAGAAACTTTGTTGATCGCCCACCAAACTGCAGCACGATCGACATCGCAGCAAAGCTGCATGCCAGCATGACACCAGCAAAGTGCGAAACGCAGAGAGGCGATCAGAAAGCACTAGAGCATGCCAGACGTGCAAGGAAAAATGGAGGTTCGTTTCAGATGCCAGGATGAAAGAAAGAAAGGAAGAAACCCACAGACCTGAATTTCAAGGACAGATTCGTGCGTGACGACGACATGCGTGAAGTTTTGCCTGTGTGTTCACCGTCCGCACCGTTGCCCTCAATTGTAGCCAAGTGTGAGAGTTAACTTGCAAGCTGTTGCGTTTGGTCAACTTTGTTCATGACAATCAATCCACGATGTGGGTCTGAACATGATGAACTTGGAATTGATGACATCGCCTCACGTCGCCAAGCCACCACCCGGACGGTGTGTGAAGAGACAAGAATTTCGCACAAAATTCAGTCCAGATAAATTAATTCTTTAATCATGTGCGACAAATTATATATCGAATATTTTCGTACAATGCCCTTCCATTTCCAAATATTGATTAAAAAAAAACCCACTCACTAGATCTTGCAATTGTCGGATGCCCCTCCTCAACTAATCGCTCCGCATGTCCACCTTGTTCGCACCGTATCGGACTGTGGGTCATGTAGCGGACGATGTTCCGTTTCATCTGAAACAGCTTGGGAAGGAGACTTTCATCACTGTCGTCGTGGGAAGAGCGTGGCAAGTGTACAATGTGAGGACACACTGGTCATTTTAGTCTTGTCCCCCAATCAATGAATTTTGTATCCTTCAGGTTGATAAATTGCGCCTCACGATTATTGGTACGTGGTTGTTCCTTTATTTTGACATGTTTGTAAAATAAATTAGAACGCGCCGCAACGGCATCATCATTATTAGATTGTTTAATGTGTTGTTGATTTGATCGATCAGGCCCCCGACTATCGCTTCCAATTCGTGCAGTCACTTCCCACAGGGACATCACCTACGTCACACAAGGCCCAGACGTTGTGATATTTCGAAGGGCTGAGCAAATTGCATGTTTAGAAGGGAACTCCAACCCCAGCCCATCAATGCAGATTGACGATGACGATGAAGATGACAACAGTGAAAATGGGATGGCAGGAGACTTAAATAGCGCAGGGCCTGGCCATCTTTACCTCCTGAGCCTCCTCGGAAGTACTCTTGTGGTAAGTTATCCTGATGAAACATTTGTATGGTCCATCTTCAACGTGTAAGAAATGTACTTAATGGGGATTAATTAAGAGCTAGATGTACTAACTTATAATATATATATATATATATATATATATATATACAGACTGTGGGCGAAAACCAAACAGTAGATGTGTGGGATGTGAACGAACGCGCATTACAACGTCGCCTTGAAATTTGCAAGAATGACGCACAAGATCGCAGGATTCTAACACTGGAGCACCCAGCTACTTACCTAAATAAAGTTGTACTCGGTTTCTCTGATGGATCGTTTGAGTTGTGGAACCTAATGAGTGGGCGACGAGTCCATGCGTTTGATGCTGAAGCTCTCCACCAAAGGCCCTGGTCGTCTGGGAAAAACAATCTGAGCAAATCAGTCTCAAAAGCAACAAACCTGTCCGCAATTACATGCGTGTCACAGTCCACAGCAATCGATGTACAGTTGAAAACAAACAAATCTTATATGTTCTTGTTTTTCCAGTTGCTGTTTTTGCCACTTCTCGTGCTTTTTTCTAATCGATGGACTGGGTTGGTCTGGGTGTATTAATGGTTGGTTGTCATTAGTTGTCTTCTAACTTGTCCTTGTTCTACTGAAAGGTGGTTGGGATCGGATTTGCCAATGGAATGATAGCCGTTCACAACTTAAAATACGATAAGGTCCTACTTATACCACCTAACTTGCGCCTCGAAGAAGAATAACTTACTGAATCTACGACTGGCTATAATCCTCTCCATGTGTACGTGTGTTTTTGGATAAAAGACCGTCATGCGCTTCCTTCATGAGCCGGAGCATGGGGAAGGTTCTATTGCTACTTTTGCTGCAGTTAACCAATAGCTTCAAGCAATAAGTAAAATGTTAATATTAGTTACGGCGGTATCGTTCCGGTCCTCTACTTGGCAGTCGTCGAAAGTAGCAGCTCAAGGAAATGGCGGAGGAGGGGGGGTGAAAAACCCTGCACCATGCCTCGTGTCTGGATGTAAGGCTGGTCATTTGGCCGTGTGGGATCTGAAAAAACGACAATTAGTCACGGTAGATACAATGTCTGTCACAGCTATTGCATTGCTCCTTCGAGTAGTGCTGCTTGAATTGCCACTTAAAAACAATAAATATGATAATGAATGAAGATATACATCAGCCTACTTGGAATGACTCCGTATGATGTTTTCAGGTGATCGAAGACGCTCATGATGGCCCTGTTACTTCGGTTGTATTTGTCCCGAGCGAGCCCCTTCTCATCACATCCGGTCAAGACAATGCCATAAAGGTGAGGTGCTTGATTCTTCAAAGAATGCTTCTTGTTACCGCTACATGGCTCCTGGCCAAGAGTGTGCTATCATTGTATGTTTGGAAGGATTTTATATACTGAGAATACCTTTTGGTGATGATGCGTGAATATGTGTCACGCAGGTATGGATATTCGATAAAGGAGGTGGTGATGACAGCAGTGGAAACGCTTCATCACCGGGTATTCCGAGGCTGCTAAAATCCCGTGCAGGGCACAGCCTCCCCCCCTCTCGTGTGCGGTTCTACGCAGCAGACACGACGTCGGATCATGTGTTGTCTTCTGGACTAGATCGCACGTTTCGTGTGTTCAACCTGTATCGGCCACAACAGTCGGCAGAGCTCTCACAAGGGAAGGGGCTGCAACGAGCACGGAAGAAGCTTAGGGTGTGTTGTGGTAGTGATAGTGCTGGTAGGAGGAGGAGGAGGAGGAGGAGGGAGGAGGAGGAGGATTCTGGAGTTCGTGAAGAAAGAGTGCCCCCTATAGCAACCATAATAATCGTCGTTTCAATATTGTTGATATCGCTATTTGATGCTGCTATCTCTCTTCTGTTTCTTTCTCCTTTGTATGACGACCTATCCCTATCATTATGGCCAACAACACCACCAGGGAGTAGGGAATCGGCCGCTCGCACAAATAACAGGGTTCGAAGCTTCTATTGGTAATCATAGCGATTATTAATGATATGGTTGCATGTTGGTACCTTCCTCTCACACCAATGATCGAGCACAATGCACAATTACTAAGTGCTGTTTTGTTGTCCTTCTCCATCTTCATCAGCACGTGAACGAAATTGGCCAAATGTCGTTGCTTGCCATAAAAACGACCCCCTTGCATCAACGTGGAATTTCACGCAAAAACGACTCGGAAAACGTAGAATAGGGGGAGGTATTACATCGCACTGGCCTAGCATATCACGAGAATCGATCGAGTTTTTACTCTTTCGCCATTATCATCATTGTTATTGATTGTGGGTTCTTCGTCAATTAGGAGCAACCCATGGCGGAAGGAAGAAGAAGGAAGTGGTCACGGCCGTATGCATTAGCTCATGCGGCCATTTCACTATCATTGGAACAGAAAATGTACTACTACTACTACTACTACTACTACTACTACTACTATTACTACTACTTTTGTTTAATGTTTGCAATGCTTGCTACTAGTGGTAGTGGTCAAAAAAGAAGCAAGGATGATTATGAGAATGCTGATGCGATGATGATCATGATGATGATGATGATCATGATCATGATATCAGGGTCGGGTTGAACGATACAATCTTCAAAGTGGAAATTTTAAAGCAGCGTATCCTAAAAGTAATTGGAAATATGTGAGAAGACCTGTTGTAAAGAATATTTATCTGGTGATCAAAGAGATTACGCACACCATACACTAAATGTTAATCATATTAATAATATAAAATACTGTACATGCATATATTTAACGGTGCCCAACTACATCAGAAGCAAAGAAAGCACACGGTTTGGCAGTGACTGGTGTTGCAGTCGATTCAGTGAACCTTTCTCTTGTGTCATCGAGCCTTGATGGGTGAGTGTATTTGCATGTATGCTTTCATGCGATGATGACGACGATGATGACGACGATGATGATGCTCTGAGCTATTATGACATCAGGTGTGTTAAGATCTGGGATTTCCAAGAATTTAAACTGCTTAAAATGGTGTGTACTAATCAATCACCACAGTAGACCGTAAGAAACGATGTATTCATTAGCATAGTGTTAGTTTGCATGCATTGTTATTTATTCTCTCACTTGTTCCTGCTATTTCTGGTAAAGGTGGTAATTCCTGACCTCGACTACAGCGGAGTGGGACAAAAGCAAATGGAGGAAGAGGAGGAGGAGGAGGAGGAGGAGGAGGAAGAAGAAGAAGACGACGAGAAGAGGATAGCAGCAGCAGCAACAACAACAACAAAATCTCCTCCATCATCCTCAGCGACCGCAGTTAGGCAAGTTCCTCGTTTGGCTGTGTCTCAACTCGTTTTATGCCATGCGTCGGAACTTGCTGCAGTCGCGGTGGATGACCTATCCGTCTGCGTCATTGACATTAGATCTGGTAGTAGTAGTAGTAGTAGTAATAGTGGTAGTAGTAGTAGTAGTAGTAGTAGTAGCAGTAGATGGTCACATATCAAAGCAACAATCAAAGTATACGGTAGGGTTGGGGGGGAGAAGGGACGGGGCGAATCAATCATCATCAATCATCAGCAGCAGCAACAAATGACACATTATTTATAGGCAAGATAGTTAGGCGGTTTGGAGGCGAGAATGTTCACGCAAACAGGGTACGTGCGTATATACTGTTTTCACTAGAATATTAAGAGAGAAAATCAACGATGAAGGGTGAGGTACAGATAATGGAAAAGTGCCATAGACGCACAGTTTGTAATGTTGGTGCTTTTACTTGCTCAAGAAATGTCATCAACGTCATCAACGTCGTCATCATCATCATCATCATCATCATCATCATCACATATGCTATCTCAAATGTAATATAAATCGTAATGACGACGACTTAGATCACGGACATGGCTTTCTCGCCTGATGGGCGGTGGGTGGGAACAAGCTGCATGGATGGTACATTCACTTTCACAAATCGCACTGGTGTTTGCCATCTAATTTAACTTATCACTGCTGCTGCTACTACTACAAGGGGGCATTCGTGTGTTTGACATACCCTCTGGAAGAATGATTGATTGGATGGTTTTCTCCAAAGCACCAGTTTCTCTGGCCTTTTCTTCTAGAGGTTGCAAGAACATAGATGCAGACATATCCTAGAACCGTCTGCATCTTCACGGATTGATTGATTAATTGATATTTTTGACTTTTTTACTAACAAGCGTGTTGTCATACGCGTATGTTTTCAGGCGATTTTCTTGTTACCGCACACACTGGAAACGTGGGGTTATTCCTCTGGGCAAATAAGGTCCGTAATGATTGATTCATGCGTTATATGCTTTGATATCAATGTATTATTTCTCGTTGTGTGTGTGTGTGTGTGTGTGTGTGTGTGTGTGCGTTTGACTACTCAGACCTACAGCGGGCATGTCTATCTTGGCGGTGGAGTCCCAAGCACGCCTCATGAGATTGACGTGGAATCACTGGAACATACCAATGACCCGTCACAGAGTAGTACTGTTGCGAAACAGCAGGCAGATGCTGATGAGAAAGACAACGACGACTCATTGTTTTCCACAATTCATATGAAAGGGGGTGTCATCCCTAAGTGCAAAGGAGCATTGACTCTCTCCGGCCTCCCTGAATCAAGGTGGGCACATCTCAACAGCCTAGAGATGATCAAGGAGAGAAATAAGCCTTCAATGCCCGTCAAGGCACCCCCGGAAGCCCCCTTCTTCCTCAATGTGACATCAGGAATAAATCCTACTTTGAACCCTGAAACATTGGCGTCGTCACTTGAGCAAGAAGGGGATAGCAAGCAGAGGGTACATGGAAAATCTGGCTCGATATTACCTGAATCCAGACTGACGAGGCTTATGGTGACTGCTGCTGCTGCTTACAAGAACAACAACAACAACAACAACAATGCAAAGGATTCGAAGGGAAATGGGAGTAACCCACGAGAAATAGGAGATGAGAAGAGTCTGAATTCATCTTCGGAATCATCATCATCATCATTATCATCTCCTTTTCAACCTGTGACAGAGTTTCTCCGTGGGCTCGGTCCCTCTGCCATTGATGCCGAAATTAGAAATTTGGCATCTGATCCTAATACGGAAAGACGAGATCTTGCCGCGGCTCTTACTTACTTTGAAGCTGAGATCAAATCACTTCGTAATTTCGAGTTTATAAATGCCATCCTGTCGCTGTTTCTGAAGGTATGTTAGCGGTGTTTGGCACTCAATTCATTCGTGTGATGACACACTTCTTTTGTTATAGGTACATCATGAAAATATAATGTCTCATAAGTTCACGCTAAGGAAAAAATTAAAAGCGGTGCGGGAGGTGCAAAAAGAAACCTGGCGTGCCGTGGAGCGCCAGTTCCATTACACGCTTTGTATGGTGAATCATTTATCTGGCATACAACAATAGGAATATGTTCATGTTCGAATGATAGATACCAGGCATCAATTTCTGTCGTAAAATAAGCCAAACAATTTGACTTTAGTTCTCTGGAAATTTCAATGTTTATGTCCAGATTTTATACGTGAGCACACAACTTTCTCATTTATTCTTGAGCATCTCATTCATTGTCGATCCTAGCGTGTGCACATGCCAATTCGCAGTTCTTCATGTTGTTTCTTAGTTTCAATCCTCAATAGCGCGTGTCTAGAAACGGCTCATGCGTCTGTGTTGCCATCGTCAAAATCTAGAAATTGTCTTGATGCATGCAACTAGTAATGCAATGCAAGCAACACTAGGCCAAGAGTACTAGAGTATGCGCTTCAGCATGCACAATTTTCGATGCTTGTTTTATCGCATGTGATACGATTCACATTCGATTCACTGCGCTAGTCTATCTAGCCATTGAATGTTGTGTTGGTCACCACTAGACCACAATGTTTGCCACTTTGCTGTGCGGCGTTGCAAGACAACTGTGACATCATCGCAAGAACTATGCGAGAAGTGCTATGTGTAGTGCCATGATTCCGCGCTGCTTATTGTTGGCGACGGCTCTGCTTTGTATGTGCCATCTAGCTGTCCATGCTAGCATGCACGCCATTGTCGGTGCACATCGTCGCTCAGCGGCGACCTGCATGCCGCCGCCGTGTTTATGCATGTGCTTGGAGGCATGCGTTGGAGGATGTGCGCTTACATGTATTGTATTGCGATCTAACTTGTAATGTGTGCGTGCTGAGAGACCGCGCGATGTACACAGCAGGTATGACTGGATAATGGAAGCATATTATTAGGAAGCGGTGCAATATTTTCTTGAAATCACTCTTGTTCATTCCTCTGTAAATTTAGTATTTTCGGTCGATTACATCGAATATACGCACTGTGTATGGTTCCCGACTACGGAACATACTGATGCTGTATGGTAATTTAGTCAGCTGAATTTGCTTTGTCGAAATACCCGCGATAGAATCATCTTCCCTATGCAGAAACTGGCTCAACTTGAGCAAGTTCCGCACGCATGGTGTCGATGGTTTCCTTGTAGTCAGGGGTGTTGAAGATAGCAGAACCAGCAACAAACATGTCAACCCCTGCAGCTGCAACTTCCTGTAAACGAAAGTGAATCAGAGATGGTCACCAATATGTTTACAAAGACCCACCTTAATGTTTGCAGGGCTAACTCCACCATCGATCTCTAGACGGATCTTACGTCCACTGCGAGCCATCTCAGCATCGATAAGCGCGCGAGCCTTTTTGGCCTTCTCAAGAGTGTTAGGGATGAATTTCTGTCCTCCAAATCCAGGATTGACGGACATAAGAAGGACGATATCAACCTGAACACGTATAATGCATATTAGAGGTGAACTCATGCAATTTATCATTGATGTCTACCTTGTCAATAACGTATTCAAGGATGTCCAAAGGAGTGGCAGGGTTGAAGACCAGACCACACTTAAGGCCTGCATCTTTGATCATCTGCAAGGAACGATCAACGTGGAGAGAAGCCTACAAAAAAAGAGGACAGGTTAGAACAATTTTAGGATTAGAAAAACTCTGGTAATACCTCAGGGTGGAAGGTGATGTAGCTTGCCCCAGCTGCAATAAAGTCCGGGATGATGCGGTCAACAGGACTCACCATCAGGTGAACATCGATAGGTGCAGTTACACCTTTTAAAGAGGAAGGAATGTGAGCACAATATTCTGTTGAACTGCAGAATAGAGTTTAACCATGATCGCGAAGTGCCTTGCAAACCATGGGGCCGATAGTAAGATTGGGCACGTAGTGGTTATCCATTACATCGAAGTGAACAACGTCAGCGCCATCAGCAAGAACCCTGTCGACATCCTCACCCAGCTTCGCGAAATTTGCCGAGAGGATAGAAGGGGCAATAAGCATTTTGTTGCCTATGGAAAGAATGTTTAAAAGGCAAAGCTTGAATTTCATGAGAAGAGGAGAATCGTATACTTCGCATTGTACCTTCGTGAGCTTCGTTGGCAATTTGCTGCAATTCAGCGTAAGAACGAAGAGGGCGAGTTGCTCCGCGCTGTTGAAGACACAAAGTAAAATATATAATGAATATATTAAAATACAAATATATGAAACAAGTGTATAAATGTAAAAAAATCCCTGTTGTCTATGCACCTAGAAATGCAGCAAAAAATATGATGCTACTTTCGATTCTATTATAATATGGCGCATGTAATTGTTTCGCCAATCTAGAATGTGGATTTAATGTGCGATCTTTTCTAATATGACCGGGCACTGGAAGGAGGGAGGAATAGACTGCTTGATGAATTGTCGCGCCTGGACACGAGCGAGCGCTGGACTCACTAAGCTAGAAGCAGCAGCTCTAGTTCTGATACCCAATGCCACGTTATTCGTCCTCGAACGGAGCGCCACGAGGGCGGTAAGTAGGACTGCGGAGACCGCGAGCGAAGCATAAAGGGGGCGTGTCAGGGCGGCCATCTTTTGTTATGAAGGATGTGACGTACAAATCAGACTTAGCTTTTTAGCTAAAACAAATGAGAATGCAGTCTTTTTCCAACTAAATCAGGTGAAATACTTTAGTCGTTGGATCATAACTCACTTATTTTAATACACAGTATGACACACTGTGCCTAAATGTTCTCTGAATGGAACATGTGTCTCATGACAGTAATCCATTATGTTTTCCTTGGACGTCAATGAGATCAGCTTGTCGCATGATTTACATCGAGAGCCTCCAGATTGATCGACGTCGACGTAGAGAAAGGCCAGTTTTGGTAAATTCTCACGCTAACCCACCCATTTTTAGCTTAGAACCGATCCTGATCCTTGTCGCATCTGTGGAACAGTTTCATGATAGAAACTATGCAGAGAGTCTCTGAAATATCTCCTTCAGCTCATTGGTGTAAAAACCGAGAAATTGTTTTGGAGAAAATCGTTGAAAAATATTTATCGTGTTTGTAATTCGCCGACGCCAAAAAGCCGAAGCGGACATCATGGTAACCTTTCCCCCCCTCCACCCTCATGGCAATTGAGTATTAATGCAAAATTGTGATTGCAGGGAAAACGTACAAGAAAGGTCGGAGTAGTTGGTAAATACGGAACACGTTACGGTGCTTCCCTTCGTAAGCTCATCAAGAAGATGGAAGTTAGCCAGCACGCAACCTACACTTGCCAGTTCTGCGGAAAGGACACCATGAAGCGCTCATGCGTCGGTATTTGGAAATGTAAGGGTTGCCGTAAGACAATCTCTGGTGGTGCATGGGATCCTCGTACATCTACAAATGCAGCTGTTATGTCGACCATTCGCCGTCTGCGAGAAGCTAAGGTCGAGTAAATTAAAAGTCCTGGGCAAATGATTTCGCTGATAGCACGAGATATCTGTTACATGTTGCCGCAAGTTTTACATAGAAAATCATATGATTAATTTGTAGCTATCATGTAGGCTGTATCTATATGTTACATGAAACCAATTTCATTTAATTTTAATTATGGCCATCTAAGGATACTCATTCGATATCAGATAATTGATTTCTCTCTACAGTGAACTGCCCTACTACTAACAAACAAAAGACGTACACATTCTTTCATACTACCGATTTGTTTTATACATTGTGATCACGCTTTCAAGTTGAAGAAATATGGAGAAGTTATATTTACGTATTGACATCTAGATATGCTAAATTCATTTAGACCGTAAATAATATCATTTAATATATGGTTATGCATAGAATCCTCTGATTCTCTACCTCTCCCATTCTCGATCACCCTCTTCCCTTTCCTCTTCCTCTCTCCCTCTCCCTCTCCCTCTTTCTCTCTCTCTCTCTCTCTCTCTCTCTCTCTCTCTCTCTCTCTCTCTTTCCCTCGCTCCCTCTGCCTCCCTTCTCATGAAATTGTTATAAAAAATATAAAACGTTCTAAAAATACACACTTGGTGTGTGTGCGTGTGTGCGTAGTGTGTTATCGTATTAGTTTATTGTTATGTGTGAGTCTATACCCTTCTCTTCCCCCCCCCTCTATCTCGCTCGCTCTCCTACTCCCTCTCTTCCTGTCCCTTCGTACGGTGCGTGTATGTTCAGATATGTTCATACGCATATTGGAACAATTTAAAATATAGGGTTAAAATATCTTTTTTAGTCTTTTATCGCTCTTATTTGATACACACTGGGTCACCGAACATGCGCACACATAGCAAACTACATCATTATCTTCTACATCATATTCTTTTTCTACAATTTTCCAGAACGTAGCACATACGATACGATAGATAGGATGATATATCTCGTATTGCATACATAGCTGGCTGCTAGCAAGCACGCATTGGGTATTGACACATATGCGCTCGCGCTAGCATGTAGCAGGGTTGCCGCAAATATTCACCCGTCGTCTAGCTAGCTAGATAGACCTATACATATATGAGCTCGGTGCGCGCACAATAACAAGTAATATGCATAGGTGTGTGCGTGTGCATGTGGCTGACGCTGCAGCGTCAATATTAGTCCGACTCATCTAGCCGATCATGTGCGGGCTATCACGTATAGTGCATGATGTGTGATGTCTAGTAGCTACTAGGCTGTGTGTGTGTGTGTGTGTGTGTGTGTGTGTGTGTGCTAGTGTGTAATAAGTGCGTATACATGTACGTCTGTCGTGTGTGCACACATGCGCAGCGTGCAACATCATCGAAGATGTATAATAGTCGGATGTAGTAATCTAGCTATAGTAATGATAATCAATTAGATTGTGGATCATTTGCTTTCTTGCCCATATATACCCATTCTAGCGTAGCATTGCACACCACAATTGTCACCACACATATCAAACATATATCAACCCTATACTGCCATGCCATCGCATACCAGCATAGCTAGATAGTGATGCGCGACGACGAAACGAAAACTAGAAAAGATACACGGAACATGCACAAAACATATGCATGATGATATATTGAAGCTAATTTTTATTTCTGATGGACATGGCGATGTGCATGTTCGTCAATAAAACTAACAATTATACATACATGTTGATGGTTGATTATCATGTGCGAACTGACAACGACTCTCTACTGTTGTACATTCATGTCGATCTAATACACTTAGCTCCGTCCTGGTCCTATCCTGCTTCTCTACATAAATTATAATCTGATTTCAAATAAACTTGAGAGTTAATTCGTAGAGCAGAAACGTAGCTGCGTTTGCAGGGATAGCCCTAATAAGGCAAGCACTCAAGCCTTGCGTGAAGAATTTGGTACCATGTAGCTTGTAATTCGTGGAAAATTGATATATCATCGACATTTCCTGTCTTGGAGCATTATCTGGAAGAGTTTGAATGACAGATTTTACAACATCAAAAGGATACGTGAATAGCCATGTGCATACTCCGGCCATACCACCAGCAAATAAAAGAGATGACATAGAGCTATTCCCTTCTTCATCTAATGTCTTCCACTTGAAAAACTCGTATACTACAAAGTAGAGTCCATATGTGGGCCCATCACGCCAGAATGTAGGCCAAAAACCTCGATAAAAACCTAGCGCTCCATTGTTCTTCCATATTTTCTTCACACAATCTAAGGGGCCATTGTAGAGTTTAACTTTAGCATCCTGCTGCACCTGGAGCCTGCACTTCACGAGCTCAACAGGTACACATACAGAAAGCTGACCAACTCCTGCCCATGATCCAGCAATGTAAAGCCGAACGAAATTCGGCTTTCGACTAACATCGTCTTTTTTCTCTCGTAGGGAGGGAATATATTTGTCCATCAACCGGTTGGCATTCCCATTCATGCCAAATACTACAGCTTGCATAGGAACATTTCCAATTAGCGGGGACGTTATTCCTTTGAAGAAAGCCAAAAAACCCTCGTCCTTAACGACTTTCTGAAAGCAGTGCAGTACACCTGTGTACAAATTCCTTGTTTTCGGACTCTGCAGGCGAACCTTGATCGTGTCCAACGGCTGGCCCGCAACTATCCCCCCACATCCTCCTACCGTTCCAGCAACAAGATCTTTCACCACAGCAATGGCTTCATTGCTAGACTCGGCCACCATCCGGCACGATGCCAGACTCCGTGTCCAGGACGAGGAGGGGTCTGGCGCGTTTTTGTGTGGGTTCTCTCCGGATATTCTCCGGGATATTTCCGGGCAAATACCGGATATAAGACGAAAATACCGGATAATACCGGGAAATACCTGGATCGTCTTCTTCTTGCCTATGAGAACCTGTTCAAATCAATTCGAAGTTCAGATAGCCCCAGGCTGTGCATGTTGGGCGGCCTCCTTCCCCTCCTCCCCCGTCTCCTGATCCTCCGCCTCCTTTAATGTCTCTGTATTCTTCAGTACTACAAGGAGGCAGGTCATGCAAAAATTCGGCTAATTTGGTTTGGATGCGACGATGACGTGCGGTCTCCCCTTTCCTCCTCAGGCTTTCGGTAAAGCGATTCTGGGTGCAGTCGCATCCCGCCAGCTTGCTGCTGGGTTTGATCCTCGGAAGCGTTGCTACAGTGCTGGTTCTCAACTTCTCAATTGGATTTCACAGGTGGTAGTACCGTGGTGCGGCTGGCGGTGGTGATGACAAGCATTCTTATTCAATGACCAATGATCTTATGATAAAAGCGGGCCATATATGCACACAAACGGTGCACGGGGAACAGAATTATCCACGGTATACTCCACCCTCATATACCCGGCTTCCAATTACGCATCACTTATGCACCGAAAGCTGATGGACTCATTCAATCGTGACATTATTCAGCCTCCAAACAAGGATAAAACCGAGCAGCTGTGGAGGGAGTGCAAGGACCTAATTGTAGTTGCAGGGCATTCAGTTTTCACGGGTGCTAACTTTGAGGTCGAATCTCCTTTTTGTAGTAGACAGTAGAAGCTTGTTCATTCGCCTGCTTTCCCTCAGCCTCCTCCTTCACCTCCGTGTGCAATTGAAGAATAATGATAACCATGCTTCGAAATTGTTACGGCACATCGGGCATAGCGCTCATCTAGTTGGTTTTGCTATAGGATGCAGATGACTTTAAGTCACCCTGGATTCTTATGAGCTATCAGGAAAAACAGCTTCCTGCCTTTCTCAATCACATCCGCGCAGGTACTTGATTACATCACTGCATGGGATGCTTATTAGAGCAGATGACACCCAACCTAAACATTTTTTTCCTAATGCGTAGGAGTAGAAATTGCAGCCAACAACGAGAAGGTCAGAAGCGGGAGTATTTAGGCCCTCTTTACTTCCAAGTTGATGATGAATCTGCTGGCTGCTGCTGTGTCTCTTCCACCCAGGCACTACTGGTGTTCAGCGGGGGTGAAACGAGGCTTGAAGGAGGCCCAAGGTGTGATGTACTTCTGCATAATGATAGTGACGATAATAGCATCAACGAAATGCAGAGCCACTAATCACCCACACTTTCATTTGGTAAGTATTAAATAGTACCAACACGACCATAAATTGTAGAGTGTACACAAGTCATCGATGATACAGAAAATGTATACCAAGTTTAATTGGAGTGACGAAGATGTAGGACTTGTGCAACCTTCTCTTTAAACCCTACTACCACCACTTCCTCTTCCCCTTTTCTCTCACTATTCCTTCAACACACACACACAGATATATATATATATATATATATATATATATATATATATACATCTACAACTTAGGAGCGAAGCACAGAGTTACTGGTGGGTTGCGGACGCCCATGGATGGTTCGTACAGCTTGTCTATCCTAACACAATCATGATAAAGGATGGTTCGTACAACTTGTCTATCTTAACACAATCATGATAAAGAATGGTGGTAGTGGTGATGATGATGATCATCAATAACAAATTTAGACTAATATATCTGCTGTACTTCCGTCATCATCCATCAGGTTTGGAAAACCATCCAGTGTACGAGATCGAGCTGTTACTGAAGAGCATGCAAGAGACAGGTAACTACGGACAGCAGCTCCATGAGAGAGAAGAAAACAAATATTGTGAGAAATTAGGAGACGCTCAGCATGCCATATCCTAATAACTGACGTCCTCAATCTATTCAGCTTCGAAAATTTACTGTTCTCCATATGCCGATTCAAAGAAGTTGTCGGTGGGACCTTTCATCATCGTTTTTACTACCACCACCGCAATCCCTCTCTCTCTTATTCTCTCTCTCTCTCTCTCTCTCTCTCTCTCTCTCTCTCTCTCTCCTCTCCTTCTTTGTCGTGCGCATGTAATTCGATCACCTCAGATTTGGTTTATTCGCCTATCGTTATGGCCTAGCACAAATCTCATTGTTTGTTTTGTTTTGAAGGCAGCTATCCCGAAACCATCACCGTCATTTCATTCACCTTCAAGAAGCAGAGATTTGAGACCTTGCATAGGTGGGGAGAGAAAGAGAGAGTTGGAAATGTTGCGTGTCTGCGCCCAACATTACATTTTCAACTTTCACATATCAATCCTTCAGGGAGGCAATTCGATGGCCATCAGATAAGTTTCATTACGTCGGGGTAGGAATTACGTTGCACAACATATGTCACTGCAAAATTGATCATTGAAATTCAAATTGATTCTGAACTCTGTCTTGCGCCACCAACCACATTTTCTCTTTGGTTTCATCAGGTCGATGTTGATCAGAACCATCCGATGCCACAGTCAGATATTAACTAGTTCCCTCCCCCTCCCCCTTTCTCTCCACTTACTGTAGCTTTATCGTGCAAATGATTTTTTAGGGATGTATATGACGGGGAGAAAAAGAACTCGCTCATTCCTTTCAAAAAAGACCCGTAAGACCGGACAATAGGGAGGGAAGGAGGAAATACAATTGTCATTATAGTGATAGCAATGTAATGGGTGCTGAGCATGGTGTTATTACAGGAGAATTTAGCCCCTCATTCATCTACATATGAGAGAAGTACCGAGAGGTACTCTTGAGCAATTTTGATTGTTTCTATTTTGGTGTGGATGTTGATAGGTACGGGTGCCAGGGAGTATTGGCATTAAAGAAATCAACGCGTAACCCATTCAAGAAGCAAATATCGTATCCGAAGGTAGTATTTACCAAGAATTACATACCTTACTAATGTGTAACACATTTGTAGAACACCTTTTCTGATGTTGATCGGTTATGTAGGGCTGCCCTGATATTGCTGGCCTTTTCAATCACTGCGACGAGACTCTTTACGAAGGTCATTTAATGCACCAATGTAGTATTTCTTTCAAATTCCATTGCATCACAAAGTTCATTGCGTCCGAATCCGACTAATATTCAGGACCACTCCCGTGGACAAGTAATCACAAAGAATTATGAGCATTTTCTGCAAATACTTGACAGAGTTTTGCATCAAGCCAGAAGAAATCATTCGTCAATCTTCATTGAAGACGGCCAAAATTTCCACGTACTTCGATGTGCATGATGAGACTCATCACATGGTTCGTATTGCAAATGAAGATAAACTCTGGCTGGCTCAAACAGAATTCTGTGCATGATCGGCCAAGGAGGATGAAACCGAGTTTGCATAACTGCTGGAGACAGTATATGTCTAGATCTAGTAGATGAGTCAGATGCATGCATGTCTAGCTAGCTAGATCTAGAGATGTCTAGATCTAGAGATGCTTCACGCACATATCACACATTATTGTGCTCCCATGATCTAGATGATGTCTGAGCTATGCGTACATTGTTTCCAGCATGACACTGCGTGACATTTGGTTCAAGCTAGCAAGGGCTGCACCGCAAGAACATGCATGCAAACACACACATGCACATGGCTACTTGCACGCTGCACGCACGCAACGACGCACATGGCATACTGGTGCCGTGCATGATCAAAATCGCCATGGCACACTCCACGGCACGGGAAGCAACGGATGACTCGAGCACAGCACGCCTTGGAAACATGTCTCGATTTGAATCATCGATCAGTGTTGACATGCTAGCATGGGAGGCAAAGAGGTGCGCCCAGCTGGAAAATGGACGCAGTGTGCACAATGCATGCAACACACATGTCCACAGTTGGCCAGCACTGGAGCGATGTGCGTGCGCTTGCGTGCGCATTGCCACGCACCGCCACAATTGACCACCACTGCCGGTGATGACGCCGACACACTCGACAAGACTGGTCTTGGTGGGAAACAACTGAGATGTGGGTTGAGCGGGTTCAAACTTGGATTAAAGATGAGGCACGTGTGATTTTTCCAGAGATGTGCACCGGTGCCAAAAGCCCCCATGATGACAAGGGTTTCTCACTCCCCGGGAATCCCGGCAGGGATGCGCGGACTTTCAAGGTGTGCCTCATTTCGGCGGCAGCCGAAAATTTTTTTAGGATTTGAACTAAAAACGAAGATTTCCTTGCAAAAAATCGAATTTCATGTGTGAACATCCATGGATTTCTTTGGCCGAAATTGACGTGAAATCTCTGGTAACGCTCGCAACTTTTTTCCACACGAGCTCATTGGGGCCAACCCCAGCACACCACACCAACCTCATGTCAAATTCAGAGAAGTGTGTGTTGAAGAACGGGAGTCATGTGAGGATGCATCACAAACACAACGGGGTCGTAGTTGCACACGACAGTGTGATTTCTCTGCCAAAGTACGGTTGGGGTCATGTGACGAGGAGGCTGGACGGGAAGACATGTCCAATTGGACGTGTCCTTGCCATGGGGAGAACTTGAGGCAACGTTCTCGGTTGCTGAGGACGAATGGCGTCACATCAGGAGAAGCTGCAAGGAGGATGGTTTGAAGGATGTGTGCCAGTCATACCTGTGTGCTGACCACACAAGATGCATGTGCAGATCCGGAACACACAATCCTCCAGAGCTGGCATCGTGGTGTTTGATTGCATGTTCACACACACACACACACACACACACACACACACACATGTGCATGCACACACACACACACACAGAAATGTGTGAACACACAAACACGCTCACTCACTGCTGCAACATGGACGCCTTTCTCTTCGCAATGGCACCCAATTTTGCCTCTTCGAACATGTTGGGCCTTGAAGGAAGGTCAGAGTCGCACATTTTGCACCTCACAAGAGCCATGCTAGCATGTCGTTGCACGTGTGGCACCGGTTGGAGCTTTTGTGCACTCTGCACAACTGAACACACACACACACACGCACAAACACATGCACGCTCACACACACACACACACACACACACACACACACACATCGACACACGACACA
>ADNK01001418.1:0-16963 GCA_000320545.1 Bigelowiella natans CCMP2755 | reverse complement strand
AGCTGCTTTTACTACTGCTTACCGGAAGGAGAACTCTGTAGGCCTCAGCTTCGCTAAGGTGTGGGCCAAGGCTGGCCTTGATGCCCACTTCGATAACCTAATAAAGTTATGCAGCAACACCCTATTGAATGCTAAGCTAGACACTACTAGACCAGCTACCCTATGGACAGACTGGTCTAAGCTAGGTATGGCTGCTGTACTTACCCAAGACCAGCAGATCATACGGGTGTGGGGCAGGGCCTGCACAGCAGCTGAGGCCAAGTACAGCCCTACAAAAGGAGAGTATAAAGCCATGACTGAGGCGCAGAGGAAACTAAGATACTACCTGCTGTCGGTGCCCAGCTTCACCTTAATGACTGACCACAAGCCCCTCCTAGGCATCGACCGCAAGCTCGAAGCGCCTAACGATGAGTATGCAGCTATGAGGGCGGACACGGAAGAGTTTAGGGACAAGAGGACAGTGGTCTACGCACCAGGAGACAAGCAGCTTGCTGACTATTTCAGCAGGCTGTTCGAAAAGAAAGTCCCTACCCAGGTCACCCCTATGGTTAACGCGATTACCTTCGAGGACGGCGACTTCCTGCCTGAGCCAGAGGAGCTCCAGCACCTTCAAGAACACCTGGATAAATACAAACACAAGCATGAGGTACTTAGTGATAGGATATATGTATACACTAATAATGTTAGGCGTACCTACGTGCCACGGCGGACCAGGGGAGCCCTTCTCTTTACCGCCCATGGACCTGCACACGTAGGAGAAAACCATATCACTGCTCTACTCTACCATTACTACTGGCCCTACAAGCTAAAAGAGATAAGGACATACCTGCGTGGCTGCAGGTGCTCCAGCTTGAAGGCGGCAGGCGTCGCCACCAAGGAGTCCAGCAAGAGCCGTGCATCTAAGAAAATCAAAGCAAGGAACTTCTTAGATATCGTGCAAATTGATGTTTATAAGTACGATGGCTATCACTACCTTACCTTCGTTGATGTGGCCACTGGAAAGTGCTGGGTTAAAAAGATTATCAAGGTCAACGTTGCTAAGAAGAACAAAGGCTTATATAAGCAGAGGCTTACTAACTGCTACCGTACCTGGGAGTCTGAGCTCCAGGCTATCCCTGATGAAGTTAGCATAAACAAGATACCAAAGAAGTTACATGTGGATAATGAGACCTCTCTTCTACAGCTACCACACCCTAATATTGATGCCTCACCTGTATACTATGCCCAGTCCAACTCCAAGGTAGAGCGACTCCACCGCACCTTGGCCAACCTAAGCAGGATAAATAGCACCACACCAGACAAGATACAAGGGTTAGTAAACGACACCTTCACGTCTGGGGGAGGTATCAAGGATAAGGAGAGGGAAGAAGGCGACGACAACGACGACGATACCGAGAGCGAAGACGAGAAGGTCCCGTACGATGGCCGAGTTCTAAAGGAAGGACAGTATGTTAGGGCCAAGGTAAATCTGAGATCGAGAAATAAACAAGACCCCTTCTGGGGTGGCGTTGCAAAGGTTACCGAGAGGAAGGGGAGGAAGCAGTACTACATCTATGATGGGAACAGGGTCACCTTGCGCCACATCAGTCACCTAAAGAATTATGATATCGGTGAGAAGCTCCTAGAGGATGTTAAAGTAAACCCTACTGTGTGGGAGCGAGCAATGCCTTGTTTAGGACCCCGACCTAAGTTCGATGTGGAATATGGAAACAATAAGGTCAGGGTGAACGACGATTGGCGCATGAAGATTGTCTATCTAGGCTACCCTGGATTACGAAATATGGAGAGGGTAGCTATGAAAATAAAGGACGGAAAATATCAGCTACTCTACCTAGCTGTTCCCGACTTACCCTTTGAGCACTGGTATAAGGTCCTGGGGGACCTTGATGCAGAGGGCTGGTATGGACACGAACCTAAGGACGAAGGTGAGTTCTGGGTAAGCGACAAAGGAGATAAGGTTAGAGAGGAATCTATTACCTGGTGGTTGGTGAAGTTCCGAAAGCGATGAAGGTCTAAGGGAATAAGGAAGGAAGGAAGGAGCAACGTGACTTGGGGGAGGTGTAGCGCGTACCACTACGCGGGCACAAGTCACGTGCGACAACAAAGGGGTTGTCGCGGATATAGAATATAGATAACGTAGATATTAATACAGCATAGGCACGTGGGTTCCGGCGGGACTCATGGCAGCACACCGGAAGTGTGCTGCCCCACGTGCGGCGGCATTCGCGAAAGCTTCGCGAATGATTACGCAGTGCACGATTTAACAAAAATATAATCTTTAATAAAAATAAACAAAACTCTTCAAAAGGAAGCAAACGTGCCTTTCCCCCCCCCTGCCTACTTGTGCACGTAGCGCCTCGGCCTGTGAACACCTTACGCGCAACATGTGCATGTTGTTGACAGTGCATGATTCTTGCTAACATCATGTGTTCAAACTCATCACTCTCAGTGAAGAGTTTGAATTCTGGTTTGATCATCAAGGTGCTTCGACCAAAAAAAAAGTGTTCTACAAGATGCAGACAATGTGACGTATTTGGCTTGTAGAACATTTTTTTTGTGCGAGCCTCGGTGGCATGAGGCTACACGTATGAACAGTTCGAAACTTGCGACAAGGGACATAGTAGAGGGGGAAGAATAGGTTGTCGCAGACTATAATTCTCCTTGTTTCCATACATAATTTGACTAAATCCCCGAAAATCCCGAGGGAGAGTACGATCATGGGCTTTTGAAATTTTGAATAATGGAATAGTAACCCCTCAACGCTCCAGGATCGCAATGGAGCTCAGGGCCGCTGCACGATGATGCTCGTTTTCCTCTGCATTTTGGCGGTGGCGGGTGCAGCGCAACCAACCATTAGGGGAAGCAACAAGGTATACGTCATGGTTTATTTTCTTCCGACTAGGCGATTCATGCAGTGGCTCTCTCCTTGTTAGGATGGACACGTGAATAACAATGGCACGCATCATCATCATCGTGGAGGATTTATATTTAATTCTCATCATCATAACAAAATATGGAGCTGGGGTAGAGTCCCAATTAAGGGAAGCGTACACCCAATGGGGATGCAGGGCCATACAGCAACATTTCTCCCTGATATAAACTCGATCATGGTACTTTCACTGTCCACAACTTCAGATCTCTTATATATAAATCATAACACATAGAAACATGTAGAACATTGGTAACAATTCGCCATTTCCCCAATTTTCAGGTCTTCGGTGGATGCTATACCGATATGATGTGCTTCAATGAGGTCATACATACTATCAAATTATCTCAATTTAAGAAATCTTTTGTTAGGATAACACGATACATATTGTGTCCGTCGTCGTCGTCATCATCATTATCATCATCATCATCATCCTCCTCCTCCTCCTCCTCCTCCTATAATCATAAATAGAATGTCTCAAGATGTGTCATATTCTACCACATCTTGGAACTTTTCTTTTTAGCACCTATTAGATTTCTGCGATTGTTAGTATTATGGATTTTCGCAGTGTATCTCCTAATAAGGTCGGTACTATGTATTTGATTTACTACGTAAAAGATATGGATGTTCTCGGTGTCTTCATCGCAGTGGACGCTTACGCGGCCGTCCTCCTTTCCTCCTCATCTACACCAAGGCGTTCTCCCATTTGCACACTTAGACAGCAGCAGCAGCAGCAGCAATAGCCTCCCTCTTTATAGACCAGAAGCTAGAGGCCATCATTCTGCAACACGTATAGGAAATACAGTATACTTCTTTGGTGGGTCGAATAATGGGCAGTACTTCTCCGACATCCTAGCCTTCTCATATCCGCATTTGTGGTGGACTAAGCTCCAAGTCGCAGATGCTGGTCATCTGCAGCGTCCCTCATCAACTTCTTCAATATCGTCGTCATCACAATTGGAGTTGTCGTCATCGCCGCTTGCGCCATCGGGAAGAGACAGGCATTCAGCTGTAAGATGGCACAACCGTATCATTATCTTTGGAGGCTATACTGTGGAAAATGGAGGGCAGTACTCGGACGAGACGTGGGAATTCGACACGTCAACCAGTTCTTTTGCTAAGCTCAGGTGCTATTGTTATTATTCTTACACATGTATCTAAAGTCCATCATCATCCTCCGGTTCTATTCCATCATACTAGCAGCAAAGCGTAGTAGCAGGGATCGTTCAGCAGCAATGCTTGGATGTGCTACAATCAAGCATACAAGAATTACAACACACATTATCGATGCACACATGCGTACTGCATGGTATACATATTTCTACATACGTCCCAAACACACACACGGTTGATTTGCCAGCAAATAAAATCGTTGTAACTTACATCATTAGATTTAGAGGCAAAAAGCCCCAGGCGAGAGGAGGTCACAGCGCTGTTGTGTGGGACGACCGCATGTACGTGTTTGGGGGATCAAATGAAAGGGAGACGCTACAGGAAGTATGATTATTATTTTATTATTATTATTATTATTATTATTATTATTATTAGCAGCAGCAGTAGTGGAGATGGTGATCTTAATTAATGAGTGTATACATGGGGATGACGAAGATGAAGATAACGACGATGATGATGATGATGATGGAGGTTGGGGCCAGTCTATTTTGTCTTATTTTGAGGGCGAGGAGAACACAATCTTCTACTGAGCAGCTAGAAGAAAGATTTAGGGAAAGAACTGTTGTAAATATGATAATGACCACTTCGCACTGCTGCGATGCGGGCTCTTGTGTCCCCTCCTTCCTTTCTTCTACTGCTTGTTATCCCTCTTATGGTCCTTCCTCCCCTCTTCAAACCTCTATATTATGGCTAACTGGTGCTTACTGCTGCTACAACCTTGTGGTGATAACACTGGCAGCTCTGCATTCTTGACCTTCTCTTAAGAGTATGGTTCTGTCCCAGTAGCAGCAGCAGCAGTACCGGCCATTATCCAATAGCCCCTCAGCCTAACCCAAGGGTATATTTTGTAGCTGCTATGCTTGCACACACGCATAATGTATATATATATATATATATATATATATATATATATATGTGTGTGTGTGTGTGTGTGTGTGTGTGTGTGTGTACATCATCTCGCCACGTACCATTGCGACAAAACTTGGCATTGATGATGTGCATGAGACGATAGTGCGTTGCAATATATACAACATTTCAGTGTTTACAGCCCCTCGGCTCATCCACACAAACCGCTCACATGATTACGACTCTGATCTTATTCTTTATACCGCAATTCTGCATCGTCATCATGTAGATCACCATGTTTCCTTCCTCATATCTACTTAGAGTCTTCATGTAGCTGCATTAATGCCATCTGCGAGTGAATCGTCGAAGCATCATCATCAGGAATTATCACCTTCCGCAATGATGGTAATTACGGGGGGTTGTGACTATCGAGTGCACAGCTGCTACACTGACTCATGGGTCTTGAATCTCCAGGTAGTAATAGATCACATCATCTGCGTGTAGATGTATATTGTACATTTCTCCCGGGTTGATTGATCAGCTGTTGATCAGCCGATAATATCGGTTTTTATACCTACACTCCCTATTACGCTCGTCGATCAACACTCAATAAGTATGAGTTTATGAATATGGATTTTATCAATCAATCAATCAATCATTCATTCATTCATTCAGCACACAGCACACACCTCTCTCTCCCTTCCTATCTTTCATCTTCTCCATCAAATCGATGATGCGTATTCATTTCAGAATCTAGTGTGGCGCAAGATTCCTACAAACAAGCACTATCATTTGTCTTCTTCGGCAGTAGATAAGAGGAGAAAGAGGAGTACAAAGAATGGCCGCCATAGAAATCATCAAAACGAAGAAAAATGGGACGATAGTGATGGTGACGATGATAATACCGATGATGATATCGATGATGACTCCGAAATCTCAGTATCTCAAAGACCAAGCATAGATGATTGGATTGGAACAACGGCGAGTCGCTCAGAGGTCAGTGGCAGTATTTGTGAGGTGTTTGCGTGCGTGCGTGTGTGCGTGTGTGTGTGTGCATATTATCTGTTGAAATCTATTCCTAGTGTTGTTTATCTATCATGTATATCATCCTCCTCCGCCTTTAAGGAGGCCATGATGGACAATTTACTGAGACATGCTTTATTATTACATACTACTCTTAACAGCAGAGTAGTGGGAAAAGGCTCACAATAGAGGAATCGCTCCTTAAAACTACCCCGACAATGCAAGTCAGTCATCGAAGCGATGATGACGATGATGATGATGTTGATGAAGGACACAACAACAACAACAACAACAACAACAACAATAACAATAACAATGCCTACCCGCGTTAGAATGCAGCATCAGACATAAGTAATAATGATGGAATGAAGCTTACAGAGAGGGAGTGATAAACTTGTAGTAGCATGATATCGTTCTGCTGTGTATAGGAGCTAAATATGGCACAGCATCATGCACATCATCGTCATCGGCGACGACAGAATAAGAAGATGGGGAGGGGTGGCGCTGGCGGGTTTATCCTGAAAAATCGGTTTTTGGTTCAAATTGGTGGCTGTCACTTGAGCGACGACAATTGCGAACAGTAATTTCACACAACAACATCGTAGCATAATCCATAAACATAGAGTATAAAAAGGAAACTCTAATCATACACACCTTTCCTTCGTATAAGATTTGAATGCTTCACTATTTTTATATGCCTTTACAACATGATGATGTCGCGCAGCGAATACGTCGTACCCTTTTAAATTTTTATTGTTACCATTATTGCTACTATTGCTATATTGTTTTTTCATTTGACTTTCTCGTGAACATATGGGTATGATATGGAAATTGACACGGGTGTTTCGTGCGGCATATGCGTGTGTATGTATGCATGCATTTATCCTCTTCATGGCAGCAACATTCTCGGGCTGGATTTGACAGGGATGCAAACGCTCTTTTTCACACCTGAGGATGAGGCAGCAGCTGAGGGTGGTATTGTAGCAGCAGAAAAGCAACAACTATGGCGATCCGCTTCACCCTTCCCTTTGAGATCATCATCATCCTCGTCGTCGTCATCATCATCACCACCACCATCACCACCATCACCAGTATCCGTAACAGCAGATGTCGCAGCAGCAGCAGCACCATCTTCCCTTCCAAGGCAAGAAAGATGGATAGAAGGAGAGCGGCCGCCTCTAGATACGTTAGTTTACGCACGTTCTTCATCGCAGATATCTAAAAATTCATCAGGCCTTGTGCAAACCGTCCCTACAGAGTACAGGTTCTTATGTGCATATATGTATATTATATATATATATATATATATATATATATATATATATATATATATTCATTATATTCAGCCCATTTGTAGATCAATCTCTCCCCATGTTTTGTTTGCTAGAAAAAGGATCTTTGCCGTTTCATATATTTCAGTATTTTAACATTTTGTGAAGAGATATGATGTGATTCATAATTCCCCCCCCCCCCCCCCCTCTCTCTCTCTCTCTCTCTATGTGTGTGTGTGTGTGTGTGTGTGTGTGTGTGTGTGTGCAAATTTTATGTGTACTGTATTTGCTACGTGCTGTATTGTGTTTATTTGAGTGGCATTCATTTACTCGTGTCTAATGCATATGTAACACATTTTCACATGTTTGGCCTTGCTCTTTTGTTCTTTTTATTCTGTAGTTTTCGTGGCACCAGCACGAACCGCACGAGCAACAACTCTTTTGGAGGCAGTATCACTAGCAATCCAACGCTCAGAAGCGATAGTAACAGTAAAGAGAAAGAGAGAAGTGCGATCGATGCTGGTCATGCCAACAGAAGTGCCAACAGAAATGAGCCGACGGCATCAATGATATTATTGCCCAAAATGAAAGATACCAGCAGCAACTATTCCTCCGCCTTAATGGTAGCAGTGCTCATCATATTCACACTGTTTGTCTGGAATATGTACCTTCAGTTTAGGCAGCAACTGATGACGCTCCCAGCAGCACAAAAGAAAAGTGTTAACGATAGCAGCCATTAGATTCACAAGAACTTTTTGAAGATCTTCTTCCGTCTTGTAAAGGTGGATGGGGAGGGAGCTTGCTTCGCTTGTTCTTTCTATAAAATTAGAATGGCAAATAAGAACTTGGCACTGAGATATTACGATTTCAACAGCGACTTTATTGAAACGTATATGCGATTCTGATCTGTTTTTCAACTGTAGCGCTGCACGAACAAGGAATCGCCCATGCCAATAAAATGCAATTTTTGTAGCAGCACCGTGGACATGCTACGTGACATTCTCTCAATTTGTTCCATGCTTCACCCAAAACTTGGTGTCATCACACTGCTAGACTGCTGCTGATGCGATGATGAATAGTGGACACAGTGTAGCTGCGCTGCACGTGTGTCGTCCACAGCTCTAGAGCTAATCGTGTGCATCAGTCAGTCGTGTTTGTGTCCATAGCTCTAGAGCTGCGCGCATGCCTAACAATCAGCACATTACACACACATTCTAGCATCATGTCTGTGTGAATAATGCTCCGGGCCCCACCGGCCACTTCGCCGCGCATCGCATCGCTATGCGACACGTGCATTGCGGGCTGCAGCAGCGTTTTGCTCACAGATCACCTTTGCCATGCATGTACGATGTAGTAAGCTAACACTAGAACACGCTGCTGCTAGCTGCTGGCATCTGCTACACGTAGCGGATGGAAAAGCAAAACTACAACGATCCAAATTTTGGGAAGCCATCGAAGCTGCGACCCAGATAGAACATGCAATAGCACCGCTGCTAGCTAGCTCTAGAGCTCTAGAGTAGCTCTAGAATGTTTCAGAGCTAGCCATTGCGCTAGGTTAGCAGATCGTATCTATAGAGATACGATGGCTAGCAGATGGGCAAAACAGCAGAAGTATGTGAGAATGGATGTGCACGATGCCGCATGTGGGACACAAATATCCGAACATGCATCAGTATTGGCATGATTATGTTTATGTCAAGTAGATGTAGGTCGTCGTCGTGCTGATCATCATCTAGCGCAAGTTGCTTGCTAGCTAACGTAACTAGCTTGCACGGTCGCATCGTATCGCACGGGCAGCATGTGTTGCGGCGACGTACCAGCACCAAGCCGCGATTGCTTACATATAGTTACATGCGCACGCACGCATGTATGTGGCAAAATATATGTGTGTAATGGAACACAGAGGTATGTTAATGCCCTCCTCTATCATATAGACACATAAACATGCACCCACCCACCAACACGTCTAGACATATATATATATATATATATATATATATATATATATATATATATATATATATATATATATACGCCCCGTCTGACGGGGGGATTATGTGTGTGTGTGTGTGTGTGTGAGCTTCACATAATTTAGATTATACAACCCGCACGGAGTGCAAACTGCTGTGTAAATAAAGACATTTTTTACTCATTTTGCATCAGATGTATAGTACAGCTCTGAGGAAGGAAATGAACACTATGTCCGGATCCATGTCGTTTAAGTTCAATCGGAGCGCTCTTCAATTGTTGAGAAACAATCGCTAGGGCAGGCTGGGTTCATATTAGCTCACTCCAATCCTTGAATACAGACCCGAGCAGACAACACTTTGCCATAGGAATCAGATTTCTTCCATAGAATCTTTGCTGCTTCTTAATATGACTATGAGGATTTTTCTTCGGCCTCCTCTCTCCGACGAAGTTCTGCTGCTGCTTCTGCTTCCTCCCTGGCGTCAGCTTTGGCTTTTCTAAATGCAGCAGACCGACAATGCTAAAAACACTACATATATGACTGCAGCAATGTAGCAGTTTCGGGCAGCTTCTGAATGGTCTCCTTTGAAATCTATGGCTGATGCCTTACTATCAAGTGCAGCTCCTAGACAAAGCAAGAAGATGATACCAATGGCGGACAGAAGTCCGCAGCAGTTTCCACAGTCCTACGCATATATAAAGAAAAAGACACTATCAGACTTCGACTGCCAGCTAATGTGTATCTCAATCTTTGAAATGAAACTGTAATGACGTTCTGATAATTTGTCAACCTCGAGGCAAGACATTATGGAGGGGCTGGCGAGAATTTGTACGCGAGGGGATGCAAAAGTCGGAGAGTCAGATCACCAATTGTAGATTAAGTTCAAAGTGTATACACTAGGACTTCATGTAATACTAATTACCCCTTTAAACTTTCCAAAGAAAGGATCATTGGTGTCTCGATACGTATAAATAGCCCTAAATAATTGACTTACTGTGAAGAAGAAAGAACTGAAACATTATATCTAGGCTTTTAATATTCAAAATTGAAGGATCTATTTGATAAATACGCCATAATATATAAATACGATATAAAAGAATATCCCCAAGATTCTAAATATTCAAAGGCTTTTCGCGTTCGATGGAGAAGCAATTAGATCTACAACAAGTGTCCCTTTTCATAGCTCTGGGGAATCTCCAAAGTCTCTAGTGGTCTCCATTGATTATTTTACCCTCAGCCCTTGATCGGTTGACAGAGCATGAAAAAATCGTCATTAAATAAATAAATGGCCTATATTTTAGATATAGCGACACGAAAAGATGCTGCATTAGGTAAAACCTGAATGAGTCCACCCGCAGGTGGTTCATGGCTTCCCAGTCACGAGGCACCACCTGGGAGAAGATAGGTACCCCAGCTCCTCGCATTGCTAGCAAAGTTTTCGGAGTCTTTCAATTCGCTGAGTAGTATGTGTTTTGTTTGAAAATGCTGGAGGCTGAAAATGAAGTCGATTGACAGACTGTGAATGAAAATAGTGTATCGATGATGATGTCAGATAATACATCGCTGATTTGCTGGTTGGCGTGTGCTCTCTGTCTTGAATTTCCAGGATACAACACATCTTGACCATGAGCCTTAGATCTAGGCGGGGAAAGAGTGGTTTCAGTGAGGCGACTCCTTCCAAAGATAAAAATGATAAAAGGTGTGTGAAGACAGTTGCATGCTCTCGTATTATACTTTTCCTAGGAGCTTATGCATACCTCACAGCTCAATAAGACTAATTGGTATTTCCTCTGTTTGTGAAATACGAATAACGACAGCGAAAAGGATCGAGCTTTACGTTCGATGCAGATGCTGCAGATAGGGCAGAATCTAACCTCAGTTATCAACTCGCCGCATGAATATGATACCACGCAATTCAAGATGCCCCCGCTTCCGCCCCCTCCCCCAGAGCTCGCAGCAGAGGCAATCATTGTTTTCTATTTTTCTAGTTATCACCATCTTCTTCTTCCTCCTTTCTTCCCAGTGTATATATCGTTGTAGGGCGTTATACTAGGAAGATTTGCTTTATGGCAGCAGACAATCTTTGTGCTCATATCCGTTGCGCTCCAACCGCCTTATGTACTTGTGCGACCCAATTAGGCACTCGACACCGGCAGGGAGGCAATGCGACAGTACAGGAAAATAATGGGCCCTTACGCCACCTCGTATGCTTCCCAATCACGACCGAGCAGGGTTGTCAACTCTTTTAAGGAATATTGTATTCTCGTGTCTTGTTAAGTATCAAATGTACTAACTACATGTATCTGCGCGTATACTTCACTCGATGTTGTAGTCCCATGGAAAGGCGAAAAAGGCGGAACAAGCGCAACAGGCTGAACAGGAGCTTCGACACTGCCTCGAGACAGTACCAGACATATACTTCAAAACTGATTTTAGGTATAGTTTCTTCCAAGTTTAGTTGACAAACAACGCAAACTCGCAGAGCATATGAGTCCTTGCTACAGCAAACCTACTTTTTAGATTTTACACCAAAATAAATATGTGTTGTTATCGTCGTCGCGCTCATATCCCATCATTATCATCGTCGTCATCAGTATCACAGACAAACAATTCTTCACATCTCTCTCCGAGCGCAAAGATAAGATGGTGCTCCAGGACAACCTCAGCTACTACCTCGACCTTGTGGAGGTCATACACACACACACACACACACATATATATATATATATATATATATATATATATATATATATATATATTGGGAATGATTCGGAAGAAGAAGATGGGTTAGTAGTCGTAGTAGAACTTGCAGTGTCATAGCAGCAGCAGTAGTAGCAGTAGTAGTAGTAGTAGTTGTTGTTGTAGTTGTGGGTAAACAGGAACTTCCCTGAAACTGTCCCTTTTATGTATTACTTTCAACTACTAATCATCATCAACAACAGGTGAATCTCCTCAAACAAATCTGTCTCAAGTCATCGTCTGTGTTCGCAGCATTGCAAACTATCCAGCGGTTGTGACCCTCTCCCCTCCCTTAGAGTTACTTATAATATTCCTACTAATGTAGAATCTAGCGACCAGCTTAATTTACACACACACACACACACACACACACACACACACACACATACGCGCGCGCGCTAATGAAAATGTCAACAACAACAACAACATGTGTTCCAATACTTCTTGTGCATAAACTAGCTGCTTGTTTAGCTTACGTTATTGCTGTTTTGTCCCCTATCCTTGTCCTTTTCGTGTCATCATCTTCCTGTTGGCTGTTTGATAAAAGCCTCCACTCTGACGTAGCGGCTGCTTGTCGTCAAATCAAAAGCATACGTGAAAACATGAAGAAACTTCATGACCATCTCGTCCTTTCAGTCACCAATGTACTCAGAAGTAAAAGGTGGGTGCGCATCTGTTTCTCCCTTCTCCACCCCCCCCCACCCCCCCCCTCCCCCTCTCTAGCTGTGTGTGTGTGTGTGTGTGTGTGTGTGTGTGTGTGAAACTCATATTTAGATTCTAGGTAGTTTAGAGTCTACAATCTTTTAGTTGGCCATATTGCAGGATATATTAAGGACTGACACATCATAATAGAAAGACATGTTGATGTCGTAGTGCTATTACTCTTTTTCTTCATTAAATCCCTTGCTCATTTTCTCTACCTAGACGCAAAGACAATACGAAAAAGTTGGAAGAGAAGCTAGAACTTGTCGCCACAGTGGTATGTTTGCATGTATTTATGTATGCATGTGTACGTGTGCATACACAATGTCTTCTTGCTGCTGCGACTATGTGATGATCATCACACTCTAGATCCCCTTTTCATATCCCTGGATTTTATTATTCGTATCGGTATTATTGATAGAAATACTTATGTTTCCTCTTGCCCCCCGTTACCCTCCTCCTCCTCCTCCTCCTCCTCCTATTGTTACTCAACCTACCAACAGGTCGCTGCTAGTCCAACAGTGCAGATTTTGGTGTCTACTGCAGATTTCGCCAACGCATTGAATCTCATTTCTTCTACGAAGCGCATCTTGCAGCACGACCTCAAAGGCGTGGCATGTGTCAAGGGCATCCTGAAGAAGCTCAATCAGCAAGAAATTCTCATCGAGAAGCTAGTCACTACCGATTTCACAAAGTTTGCACTAGGAAAGGTCATCATGGACGTCGAGGGGGGGGGGCATGATAAAGATGGCGGAGGAGAAAATGACATCAAGCAAGGAGGAGCAGGCCATCAAGGTGGTATAACAATGGAGTAAGCTGCAGCTACCACTGCTGCTGCTATTATGAGCTATGTGCTCTAGATGAAAATGATATCTTGTAAAATACGCGTATACACAGTAAAAGTGAACAAATGTGTGCTGTCATCATCCTCATCCTCCTCATCAAACATGAAACAACAACATCATCATTCAGGAGATGGTAGCGGTGCTGAGGAGGTAACGCAGCTGCAAATGACACAGCTGGCGGCCAATGCGCTCAAAATGGTAACAACGATGATGGATACTGTTGCGAAGTGCATACACTAAAAATGATGATGATGATGATGATGAGTATTCATGTACTGTCCCTCCATTCTACTTTATCTTTTCGATGCACATGTGCACTTCTCAACCCCCCCCTCCCCCCCCTCTCTTTATTTTACGTCCCGTGTGTGACGGGGGGAACGTTCAATAGGTCAAATTAGCCAGTCTGGTGGGCGCATTAGGTATGTTTCTAATGCAAAATCGTCATCATCATCATTATGACAATGACAATCTAATGATTATGATGATAACCATGCCAAAGTTTTGAATCCTGAAGTCCTTTCTATTCCTACCACGTAGGCACCAGCGTGAATAAGCACATAAAGCTTGTCATTAAAGAAGTGATCAATCAAGAACTTGAGAGAGTAATGCTATCGCTCTCATTTTTGAGGAAAAGAAGAAAAAGGAGAAAGATCTAGGACGGCAAGAAACATGCTTATAA
The DNA here is from genome assembly GCA_000320545.1 of Bigelowiella natans CCMP2755. NCBI lineage: Eukaryota > Cercozoa > Chlorarachniophyceae > Bigelowiella > Bigelowiella natans. Next base: position 2,787 of record ADNK01001418.1, on the reverse strand, counting down.
CATGCAGAAGAAATTTGGACCAGATACTCTCTCATATGAATTATTTCCTTTTGTTTTCCTCCTCTCTCTCCTTCTCATCTTAGCATTTGCGATATCACTACTACTAATACTACTACTACCATGTTGTCGCTTCAATGTTGCTAACCACTCTTATTATTATTATTATTATTATTATTATTATTATCATAATAACCAAACATAGATACAACACGAGGAAAAGCAGGCCCACTCAAACGGTGGTTCAGATGCCACCCCCCACCCCCCGTCATCTAAAAATCCGAAGAATAATATCAGCAGCAGCAGCAGCAGCAAGAAGAGTAGTAACGCCACAACATCATCGGGTACCGGCAGTAGCCCTCCGGTTACTGAGCAAACGTACGCTTTGCATCTAACGTTATCAATGCAGACAACACATCTAATCTTAGCATCCATGTGAATGAACCACCAATATACATTATGAATTCAATCAAAACCAACGATTGTGCTTCTTCTCTGCCTCCATAGACGAGAGATGGGTTAACACATACATGTTTGCTATTCTGAGAGAAGAAGAACTCAGAGGAGGAGGAGGAGGAGGAGGAGGAGGAGGGGCTAGTTACTATGTGGATGATCTGTCATTACAGACGGGAGTCGTTGAACAAATATATTGATTCTATTTGATATGGCGTCTTTTATATAGATGGCAGGAGAGAATGAAGTTGATCCAGCATTCACAATTCGTCGCCATTCTCAAGTATGTGTTGCTGCTAAACATCAGAGAATGCAGAAAGAAAGAACCCAGCAGTATTATCTAAATAGCTGCAACTAAAATCTTCATGTTTTTTGTTTTTTTTAATGCCATTATTTACGCATCACCCAGTGCCTGCAACCACCACCTTGAAAGGCAGCAGCAGCAGCAGCAGCAGTCTGTAGTAGTATTAGTAGTTAGTAGTAGTTAGTAGTAGTCTCTGGTTATAAGATCAAGCAAAAGGGTACTATTACGACAATATATATATATATATATATATATATATATATATATATATGCTGATGACGTTGTTTTTCTGCTTTTCCTCCTCCTCCTCCTCTATCGACTTACATCTAGATCCTTCTTCCTGAGGATGCTCCGTGTTGTGCGAAGATTAGCATTAGCGGAGGTCGGTTCTTCAACATCACACACAATACAGTTGTTTGTTTGTTTGTTTGTTTGTTTGTTGTGGGTAGTGGGTAGTGGGGTATATATCAGTCGTTGTCTTGAGTCGTCTCTGTACCTGGACGATGATAATGATGTTAGTGGTAGTGGTGGTAGTAGCAGGATTCACTCATGTTATTCACCTACTACTCGTTGCAGAACCCTATCCGTAAAGCCCTCGCCGTGCTTCGAGAGAGAGAAAACAGACTAAGTCACAACCACCTCGGAGAAGGCAAACGGCAAAACATGCTAAATAACCACGAAGATCATAGTAGCAGCAGCACCAATCATAAGGTGGCGTCTTCTGCCTGTTTAGCTACGTGTTTAATTGTGTGTGTGTGTGTGTGTGTGTGTGTGTGTGCAGATAGTAGCATGTCTGATGTCTCAACGACGATGATCAAATGCAAAGTAGCAGTATATGTGCGATGGTGGTAGTGAGAAACTGCTACGTCGTTGTTAGCAATCCTGTGAATAATGTGCTATTTATAGCAAGCTTGATCATCATCATTCACAACGGTCATTCATTGTTGTGTTTCTTCTTATTCTTCTTATTCTGTATCTTCTGTGCAGATGCTGCCAGTAGACGTTGAAAATGACGCGAAGACTGCGACAACGCAGGTATGAATTAACATTAACACACATATTATCTCCAACCTCCCCCATGTGTAAATCGTGCTTCGGCAAAAATATGGAAGGGGAGGTATGGGAGAGACGGTCGTGCTAGTTGGTTATTTTTATGACAATCCACGCACTGTTGCTCCTCCTTCATCAGCGGTGATGATGATGATAATGATGATGATGATTGTGTTTTGTATTTTGGATGTTCTTATATTCTATGCTCCTCCCCTGCTCCTGTCCCTTCCTTTTCCCATCGATCACGCAGTACCAGAACCTCCTATCGACTTCGTGCGAGTTTATCCATGGGTAGTTGTCACGCAGATCTAACATCATGTATAATATAACGTCGTCTTGCATTGTGTCAGAATCAATCTAATTCTTCACGGTTAGATGATTGACGATGGTCTCCAGAGCCATTGATCACGCATATCCATTCATTCGTCTATTCATAGTTATGCAATGATAACAACAAAACAGACGATCTTCTCTGATGATACTGCTGCCAAACAAATTAATGCGTATCGATGCCAAATAGTGTGTTCCTCCTCCTCCTCCTCCTCCTCCTCCTCAGCATCATTATCATCACCATTCTCTTCCAATATTTGCAGGAGGGCCTCAAAGATACTACTGACTCGCAAGACGCTATATAAGTCGTTGAGGCTGAAAGAGCTTACGCAGGTTGGTAGTGTAGTGGTGGGATTGTACGATAACATCAAAGGAGTAGGACAAGACTAATAATACTACTTACTACTAGTAGTCAAACAATAGCAGCCCCCCCCCCCCCCCCCTCTCTCTCTCTAACTCTCTCTTTCTTTCTTTTTGAGGGACCTTCTTTGGGCAATTTGTATACAATTTGGCTCAGGGAGAGAAGAAGAAAAAGAGAAAGAAAAAGAAGAAGAAGAAAGGAGCCGTGGTTTATGACGAATATTAGGTAGCTCTCAGGGGTGTGTTGGCTTTTGCCCTCTTCTTCCTCTTCATATTATGGTAATTGGGAGGGC
>ADNK01001419.1:0-14975 GCA_000320545.1 Bigelowiella natans CCMP2755 | reverse complement strand
CCACGGTGACGCCCGTTTTTGTGCGGGGAATGCTAATAATTGAAATACAGCTTTCACTTAAAAATATACGCCTTCTCATATTATTTGTTTCTGCATGATTACATCACACGATTCAGGCTGTATTGAAGGCGAAATGAAAAAGGGCGATGCAGTGGTACAATAATCCTTCTATCGATGTTTTGTTAAAAGTTATATATTATCAGCACAAAGTGTCATAATTCATTCATTCCTCTCACGTTTGGGTTTTTTGACTAAGTGTCAATACTGCACAGATTTTCAAATGTACAAGTACTACATGCTGTCATTTTACCATTCGTATCATCACCATTAATGTCATCGTTAATCATCATCGGGTTGTACTACTACTGCTACTACAACTGCTTAATAATACGCGTCACACAACTAGGTTGTGATGGCGGAAGGAATGAAATATGCCCTGGCAGTTGGCATACTGGATATGGATGCCAGCGAGATGTATTATGTGCACTTTTTATTTATTTTGTAATAATTATACACAAATATTATATATATATATAATATATATATATATATATGTGTGTGTGTGTGTGTGTGTGTGTGTGTGTATGTGCGTCATTGTTATCCATGTTCTTCTTCTTCTATTCAAGCTGCTATTTGGCTGATGAAAGATAGAATATATATATATATATATATATATATATATATATATATATCTACCAACTATAAGCTCGTGGTGTGAACAAAAAGGCGAACGGGGGGTATCGAAAGCCTCAAATGCCCCCCGAGTCACCCGTGCGAGATCATTATTATAACTTCATCAATACCACCCCCTACCCCATTCCCTCAAATGCGCACTAAACTAATAGCCCTTCCAACGCTGCTTCTTTTGGCGCGTCTGTCTCTTCAACCTTGCACCAATCTCTATTGATCAGCCGGGAGACTAAGAAGGGCGTGGCAATTGATAACATCTTGTACCTCAACGACGGTATGTTTGTCTCTCTTTTTTGTTATTGCTATTGTTGTTGTTGTGTTCTATTGTTATAGTATTGCATTTCGTGTCCTCCTAGCAGTGAATGAGTTAACATCACCAACATCATCAAAGCGAGGCGTAGAGAAGTCGAAGGATGACCAGTATGATGGTTTAATAATTAGTGCGCAGCTCATTAGTTTCATTCACCCCCATCCCCCCCCCCGCTGTATAAATATTAAATATATATATATATATATATATATATATATATATTTAAGTAAAGTGTAGTAATAATATATACATATATATATATATATATATATATATATATATATATATATATAATCATTCTGATTGTGACTTCCGAACTTCATTCATTATCAGGACTATGGCAAGCGACGGCACCCAAAGCGGAGGTCGCTGATGAGCAGAAAAGTAGTGGAAAGAATAAGAAACAGGAAGATGACGTAGCAGGAGCTGACGCGGAGATTACCTTTGACGATGAGGACTTGTAATCTAGGTAATGGCCAGAAATTGTAACTGTTTGCATCAGTATCTACCAGTTCATAATTAGATTGAGGGTGCTCTCTCGATGATCGTACATGCGCTGGTAGATGGCGACATCTAGACTCTACTAGTCTACATTCCCATTCTAACTTTGCCAATGCGATGACCACATCTGCTGGTAACATGAAATTGAAGCCATCCGATCCGGTGCAACCATTGCTATCACCGATTCACACATTCACAGCGACGACGTCCACAGCCACATCTGGGTAGATTCTTCCCGCATGCCACCTAGTGCCATATCTAGCAGCGAATGTCATATATGTCATTTATTGCATGCGCACTACTGCTGCGGTGCGTGAGTCATGAGCTAGCAGCTCTAGACTAGTAGAGCTAGTACAAGCACCATGCATCGATCAGGCAAGCTAGCAAGCATGCATGGCTCCAACGCTGTGAGCATGCAATAAGGGCAGTGCGTCTATATATGAGACGGATGTAATGAAATGTTTAAATTTGTTCAATGGTCATCCTAATGTAGCTGTGCAATGCAGCGGCTACAGCGCTTAAATTGTGTCTATATATGCGTGCTTGTGATGCGCTTATTGCTTGGCTAGCTATGTATGCTAGGCACATAGGCAGTGCTATGCGCTAGAGCCACATGCGTGCACGAATCGAAGCTAGATGTAGTATAGCTGCAGCTATAGCAGCCGCAGAACTGCGCACATTAGGATGACTATTGCTAGCGAATTGAACAAATTTAAACGTTTCATTGCATCAGTCTCGTCATAGCATACATGCATGCGTTCATTGTGTACCAATGGTACTACCAATCTTGCAACAGATTTAACATTATACCAGCGCTGCATTCTAGCAGCATTGCATGGCTACAAATGACAAGGAGATGACCATCATTGAACAAATTTAATTGATCAATTATTACATCATTCGTCTTACGCGATAGGGGCCGCCAGTGTGCGCTGCATCCGACGGATCGACACGTGCATGCATAGCGCAGCGTGTGCGGATGGAGCTAGCCAGCGATTCAGCAGTGCGTAGCTAGGCTTAGTCTATTATCACAAATACAATGTGTCGTGGCACAACATTGGGTACACATGAATGCACATAGTACAGCCTGCGTATGACTTCGTAATAATGCTGTTAATAATGATGTAACAACCTCGAGTAACATACTTAACTTGTTTACAATTTTCTAAGACACCATGTAGTGCGTGCTCCACGTGTATGTGGACTCAGCCTTTTCCATGGAGTGCATTATGGATTGCGTTGTCTCGGCGCCGCCATTTATCTGTTACACATATGGATATTTGCGATTTGAAATACGAAGAAGCCTGGCTCTCGCTGTTGTCGAGTCGTAGCTGATCCCTCAAATACACGATATCTTCATCACATGTGAGCTCTGGCATTCCAGCCAATTTCATCTGAGAGGGCGAATATAATTCATAGGGCAAACTCGTATCAATTTTTTTCCCGCTAGAAATTAACGTAGCATGTGTAAAACATAAGAAAATAGCAAAACACGAATGATTTTACTTACCGCTCGGAAGAGGGTGATAAAGAGCTGTCCCTTGGCGCGAATTATGTTGTAAGCCTTACAGCATGTCTCTACGAATTGCTTGTACTCCGGCGAGCTATTGTAATTCTCACCACCGATAACATAAGCCATCTCAGGGGTGAATACAAAAGGTGTCCGCTCGCGCTTAAATCCCAATTTGCTCTTGAAGTTACCAAGGAAGTGTCCGAAGTCGATGTGGAACAACTGCCCTGTCTTCGTCAGCATAATATTGCCGTTGTGACGATCTCCAATACCAAGGTTAAATGTGGCTACACAGTATCCAGCTGTGCTCTTCAGGAAGTTCTGAAATAGCATATAACATATATATATATATATATATATATATATATATATATATATATATATATATATATGTGTGTGTGTGTGTGTGTGTGTGTGTGTGTGTATTCTTATTTTTCATTCTCGAATATGTGAATAAGTATGAGATGATAGCAGAAATCTTTCGAGATCATAGTTAATAATCTCAAGAGGAAACTGCTTATTCTGTACACACTACAAATGAAAACAGTAGTAGTAGTAGTAGTAGTAGTAGTGTAGTAGGGAGCCATTTTTTGAGGGGAGGGAGGCAACCTGCTTGACTTCCAAGAGATGGATGCCCTTCTGCTTCTGAATCTGCTCTTGAAGGTACGTGAACAGTGTGGTGTTGTCAAATGCCCCACCCCTATCGATTTGGATATGCGAGATTGTGTCGGAGTTGAGCACGACCTCGATCATTCCGACTCCCTCTCTTTCCTTATTCACGCCTGTAGCAACACAGGTGTACGGAGACAGCTTCAAGTCAAGATTCTGTGAGCACCAGAATGCGTCCATTATACGCAGCATCTGGAGAGTAAGAATGTCCTGTCGGAGATCATCGCCAGACTTGAATATCACATATATCTTCTTTCGATTGGCTTCAAGGTCCACGTTGTCGCATACAAGCCACAGTGGAAGTTTCTTGGAGCTCATAAACTTGCATTCACGTGCTCTAACACCAGACAACTGAATACTTGGATCCAGGGTTAACTGCAGGCGCTTGGGGAAATCTACCTTTTTGAGCTGATCCTGCAGCCACATCTTACAATAATTCTTATTCTTCCCCTCGTTCCTTTTCATGCGTACCAGATCGTCAGCAAGTTTCTCAAAGCGAGAGATCATCTTATTTTGATATTCAAGCTCCCTAAAGTGTCGTGGAGTTGATTCAAGGTACAACTTAAGGAGGAAGTAAAATCGCTCGCAATGGTCCCTGTTGTGAAGCTCAGCCTTGAGGTGCCAGAAGAAGAAGTGTCCGACAGTGTATGGATTGGCAAGAGCTCTTTCCATCACAAACCGGGCAAGTGGCGAGTCGTGGTAGGGTTCAAACTTGAGCAGTTGCGTGATCTGTAGGAGCATCTCCCTCAGTTCATCGTCGCCAAGTTGCCTCAACCTATTAACAGCATAGAGCCGAACCGAGTAATCGGCGTGCTGATAACTGAGAAGCTCCAGGGCTTCATAAGGCGAAAGAGGCGCCCATTCATTCATGAGCCTACGAGCCTCACTGGCGTCTGCCTTATTGGTCCAGTCTACGCTTAGAAGAAACTTGGGTAGCATCCCTGGATCATCTTTGATAGACTTTCTATTATTCCATACCAAATCTTTCTGCTCATTGTTTAGAGCCTTGAGCGAGTCCATGGCCTTTACTTTCTTTATAGTTTCCTTTGACCTGCTGCTCATTTGTCGCACGCTCGGGGTCTCCTTGCTCTCGGTGGGGATAGAAGGACAGACTACGGGATTCTCAAATGAGTCAAACTCAACTCCTATGCGAATGAGCGGCTCCTTATTATCATCTCTGGAAATCGGCATCCGATTTGGGGAAATAGGGCCTAGCACTGCGTAGTTGTGCAGCGTGGCTTTGACCTCCTCTCCTTGCGGGCATGGCCACATTGGCAGGGTGTATAGCCCTTGCCTCAGAACTCCGGCCTGGTTTGCCATGCTAATGTTGACATGCGCGAGCATATGCACCTCGTCCTCTCCCTTGTAGCCGTAAAGCGCAAACACCAGCCGCGTCTCCGGCGGTATATCGCAAAACTTAGGCTTCTTCGTATTTGTTGTCTTCTTCACTTTTGACTTGTTGGAGTCGAGGACTCGTTTTTCCTCAGCTTCGATGATCTGGTTGAATGTAACGTGCGGATTTCTGAACACTGCGCCAGTGCGCACTTCGATATTTTGGAATATCTCCGTCTCGCCGTGGAACAAATGCACACGGACGAAAAAGTACGTGAAGCCCTTTTCTATTGCCTCATAGCCTGGGATGGTGTCCTTGCAGATATTGTCAACACCGTGAATCTTTAGGCGGAACGGATGGTCCAGTTTTTCAAGTGGAATGCATCCCTTGTGCTCCTCCTTAAAGTCTGCCATGGAGAAAACTCGGTCGTCGAGGGTCGTCGGTCGCTTATTCATGATCGCCCAGAGGTCACGTGGATCACCAAGCCCTTCGACGTTTTTCGGGCGATAAACAAGCCTCAGGCAGAGTCTCTGCTTCTTTTGATATGATTGATGGACTATGCGGTACGCACACAATGGCATGCCCAAAGTCGCCAGATATTCCTCTCTGCCAAAACTCTTGAGCATGTACCTAGATACATCCGTGTCCGGCACCTTAAGTTTTTTCACGGCCTGTGCGATCAGCGCTTCCACAGTATCTTCGAGGCTCATTTGAACGGTGCTAATATGCGAGTTGCCGTTGAGCATGTTGGAAGCATTCTTAACCTGAATTAAAATCTTAGTCTTGACATCCATAGATCTGCCCTCAGCCTCGTCGAGGGAGGATTTGTAGAGATGTTGAGGGAACGCTTGCTCGAAGGCATTTGGAACCAATTTCTTCATCTCCATCCACCGGCTGTTTTGAGAAGCTCTCTCTGTTGCAAGCAGAAGGTCCTAAAAGAGAAAAGGACAAAGCAGAAGAAGAGGAAACAATGTCATTTTGAATAGCACATTTGCTACAGGTACAACTCATAAATGATCGCCAAAAATGACTAAAGGAAAAATAATGTTGTTCTACTTCGCTCTTGTAATCCCAATCATTGTTGCAGGCTTCAAGCATAGCAGCTATTCCAGACTGCAGATGGTTTTCCTGCCATCAAACAAATGAGAGTCACTTAAAACACTCACTAAGAAGATACCCAAAAGACAACGCAAAATGAAAGAGGATCAAGATATCACCAGATCCTTTAAGATCTCTTTGCTGTAGAATTGTTCGGACTGGCCTGATTCTACGTCAAAGAATTGACCATTGAGCAGCTCGATGTAACCTATCATCCATAAAACAAAAACTCAGCCCTGTAAATTCTCAATTTTTATGATTTCATTAAATAGGTCAATCGTAAGTGAACCTGCAGGGACGGGCGGCAGCTTCTTACAGGGTGGGGTGAATCTTATCGTGTGATTTACAGAGTGGTACCACAGCTTCCTTCCAGTTAGCGTTTCAGTACACTGCAAGATAGAAGAACAAATTAGAAAAATGCTGCTTGGATAGGTATAGTGCTCCACAAAAACGGTTTATGTATAAATACAGAGAGTCGACAAATAGAAAGAATGCGAGGAATAAAGATAGTTTATATGTTAATTTTGCAGCTGCAAAATATGACGAAATTATACCTGGATCCAAACATCCTCATCATCCTTTCCATCCGGGGACTGAACAATGCACCACATGTGAAGGATGTACTTCCACGTCTTCATGATGTTTCAGCAGGAAAACTGAACAAAGTATGTCTTACAACCTTCAAGTCGATTAATGTGTTGCCGCGGTTGGAGGAGGAGAGGCTTCCTTGGTGGTTTGATATGTTCAATGGCCGTGGAGCGCCAAGATTGGCAGGAGGATCTCTACCAATGAGAACTGCTCCAGCCACGACAATCTCTTCGCAATAGTTGCACACACGTTTGGGTCCCCTTTTCTCTTTCTTGGAAAACATCTTAGGCAGCCAGATCTTGTCTGAGCAACTTCCGCACACAAACTTACCACATATTCTGCAATTATGTCCTTTCTGCGAAGATATTGCGGAGACAATGTCAGTTTGTGGTGGGGAAATTCGAAAGCGCTTCAGGCTTTTTGTTAAATCCAACAGTGGATTGTCACATCTTCATACTGCCCTCTCAATTTCTATAAAATGCCCCGGAAGAAAAACAACTTACCGAGTTTTTTTTGCACAAAGAGCAAACTCTTTTCTGCTTTCCTCCCATCTCCCACACTGGTAGGTATATGCGAAGAAGCCTAAATATTATATGTTAAGTATCCAAAGAATTAAATGGAAGAAACGTCTCACTCATTCATTGAACAGTTTCCAAAAACATGTTCAATTGCAAATATTATTGAGTTGTGAGTTGACACGCACATACAAGTATTGCATATAGTAGATATGCATGTGTGTTTGTGTGTGTGTGTGTGAGAGAGAGAGAGAGAGAGAGAGAGAGAGAGAGAGAGAGAGAGACCCGCTGTTGTCAAAGTTCGGGGGCGTTTTGCTGTGCTTAACGATTATACTGTTCAGCATCTGGAATAAAAATATCGTAAAAACATAATGTTATATCTGAGACCAACGATGGCACAGTTAACGAAAATATTGCGAAATAACAACTTACAGCATCGTCCAGGTTCATCTTGGAGAACTGGTGCTAAGGAAAAACCATGTATAAATCGTTAACCGTCAAGATAAGAACAAACGATAATTATATTAGTTTTATGAATACAAATAATTAAATTATAAATAACCCTGCTTGCTTATGTGAATCAATTATCCTTAAAATTCCTTATTCCAATATATATTCTTACCGAGAGCCTTCGTGCGCTATTCGGAGAACGCGGTACTGTCATTGTCTTGTTCAAGCTAGGGACTCTGTTCGTTGTGGGCAAATTGGGCGACGACTGCACCACCCTGCCACTTTGAGCTGTTTTCCGTTCGGGGTTGGTGATTTTGGTTATATATATATATATATATATATATATATATATATATATATATATATATATATATATATATATATATATATATATATATATATATATATATATATATATGTATATATATGTATATATATAGGTGTCAATCTTAGTCTAGGACACATTCGACTGCTGTTTTCCGTGAACTAGGATTGTTGAATTTATTGACCAGTGTGCACACAAAAACTTGCATGCAAACTTACATAATCTAGAACATGTATACACACGAAAATATTTGCTGAAATGTGGTTATTACGTTGGGAAGTGCCACTGACTGGTCCCAGAAGACTTATTGTGATAATATATTCTGCCTTGGGCATCCTTATGTGAGCTCCAATCCGGGGGCAGTCTGTCAGACATCTCCAGAATGAAAAAGAAAAGAACTTTTCTCTTTGTCCTCCGACCTCCTCTGAAAGTAGACATTCCATCCAAAAAATAGATTTAGTATTTAATCCTTGGAAAAATAAGATTGGAGGGAAGTGCCGTCGAAAAGATTTGGCTTTAATGAATCTCATGTTCTCCATTCAACAAATACGATCTTGGAAATTCCGTAACGAGTACTGGGACCGTTTATGTTCCCATACTTGCTAGAAACTATATCTATAAGAGGCCAGTGAAAGATCAACTCTCCCACTCTTTCTTAAAGAACCACGAATTTTCCAGGTTGTCTAACAACAAATATTCTCTCTCCGGACCTACACCTGGTTGGGGGAGGAAAATCTTTCTTTCAATGGCCAGTGCTGTCGCGCCTTGAAAGTTGTCAAGTAACGATGCGTTCTCAACTTGCGACAATAATACGGCCTGCACAGCTCAGTGCTAATGCCGTCTCTTTCTGGCACATAGAATCTCCATAGAAACTATTGATACAATAAGATATAGAAGAAAGCCAACAGCATCAAAATATTTCACATATTAAATCGTAAAATTTACTTAAATTATGAATCATAGTTTAAATTGGAGCGTATTAGCCTTTACATAGAGGACATTTATTATTTCAAGTAATCTGAAAACTGGAATTGATTCACACGCCAAAATTCAGCCGTTACACTCTTTGGGATATCCAGCAAATAGCGGTTCGCAACTGTCACAAAATGAAGAAATTGAAAGCCTTTCTTTACATACAACAATTGATAAAAAAGGCGCCATTGTCAAGGCCGTTTCCGCTTCCAGTGGGAAATAAGCTGGTAGAAATGTCGGAGTATCATTGTCGTACTTGTTGAATAGAACCAAAAATAAGGCTAGTAATCACATTGTGTTCCTTTCCTGCGTCAACCGAATTGGCTAGAGTTTTGCATATGAGCTTGTACCGGAACGTACGGGTGAGAAGCGAGAAGCAGAGCGACGGACGAGGACAGAACATCAACCCACAACTGATAGAAAGGCTATTCTACGTTCAAGGAAAATAACCACCCGAGTACTCAACGCCATCGGTCCAGCCTTGAGGGGTATATGCAATGAATATTTGCAAGAGCACATATAATCCATCGTTAAAATTGTATTATTGTGGAATTGATGTCATGCAAACCTGCCTTTCCTGCATTGATACGCAAACAGCATCTGGCTTCGACATCATCTGGCCATTTCCGGTGATAATATTTTTATTCGAATGCGAAGCATATTGAAATGAATTTTTGAGTCAGGTTGGTCTGTACAACAAGACTGTCGTCGCTGGAAACCCCACTCGGCTGACCCCTCTACCGACATTTTCTGCAGGGGATAATACATTGGCACTGCTTCTCGGGAATTCAAAATCACTTTGGCCAAAATTTCACAGGGCTTACATCAGAAACAAAGCCATACAGAATTGCCCAAGTCCTCTAGATCTCGGATATGTACAGCCGGCTTTGACAAAAATATTTCATCGACTTCTTTCGATCAAGTTGCCAAGTCTAGAAGCGCGTCTCGATCTGAGGTTTGCACACGAGACTGACCCCAACCGCCTAGTCGCATTTGCACAGCTAGCCCAGGAGACAGGCCTTGCACAGCTTTGCCCTAGCACGAAGCTCTCCGTTCATCCCCTCCTGGGACCATGGTTGAGCTATCGTGCAATTGCCATTCTTGACATGGAGTGTTGTTCACAAGAGGAATCCAATCATGTAGCAACTTTCCGAGAGCTCGATGGTTTTGAGTCATTACTTTGGGGATGGAGTCCATCGGGGGAGATCTTTGCGACAGCTGCCGTCTCTGCATGTAATTTTGCAGATCAAATGGAGCTGCAGGAGGATTCTAGTTGGCAGTGGGGTAAGCCAGCTCTAATGTTGTACGGGCCCGAAGCAATATCAAAATTAAAATCGAAGATTGACAAAGTAGTGGCAGTCGGAATTTCAGGTGGTACTGACACAAATGGCAGCAGGGATTCCGAAGGAAAGTCTGCTCTCTCTCGTAATTCGAAAGCATGGTATGTACAAAACATGAAATCTTACTTGACGTTCTCTAGGATTAGTGACTGATTCAGATTCAACATTCATAAATTAGGGTTGACATACGGCGCAGCGTTGCAAATGAAGTAGATATGTTCCAGCAGCTTCCTGAGCATACTTCGCAATGGGAATATTGTATAGATCACTTAGTTTATCACTACGATAGAAATCGAGACGTTTTCCAACTTTGATAGTGCTCACATATAAGTAGATGGTTGCTGCAATATTAGATGCCATATTGAAACAAGGTGACACATATTTACGCCGAACACGGTAACACGGCGCCTTCATATAAGTGAAACTTAGTTCATAATATCGATCATATACTAGTATACTTCAGTGCATCTTGGTATGTAAGCAGTCTAGGGTGCCTTCGCAACATATAGCTACATCTCCTCAATATTTACTCGCACCAAGCTGCAGCGGTGCCATGCATGCAAGGCAAAATATGAGCAGCAGTTTGCCTTGTATCGGTGTCGCGATTCTTCCATATTTTCTATCTGCTAAGATGCCGTGTTCGTTCATGTCATGAAAATGGTACAGGGTTGCGGAAGCTACACACCATGACATGTGGACTGCGCTCAATTTTCAATTCACTGCGTTGACGCACATCGCGTGCTGCGATCATAGTTTGACAATGGCTAGATGGACACAGCAATGTGGGATGCATTTTGCACGACACTAGGACACATTGCATTACGGATGTCTACAATTTTGATGCGACAGCTCTGCAATTTGCATGGATGGGCTCTCATTTGTGTGACTCTTCGCTCTCGCATGTGAGGTCAATGTCAATGGCCACTGCCAACACATGATCACATCTAGCCCCAAGAAGCCTTCCCAACATCATGCGTCTACACCACGTACATTGTCGTTTTCATGACTGCAGCATGTGTTTAGAACACACACTGTCGACATCAATGACTGTGTTGCAGCAGCATGTGTTCTGAACACATGTTGCCACACAACATGTGTGTAGCGCGTACCACTACGCGGGCACAAGTCACGTGCGACAACAAAGGGGTTGTCGCGGATATAGAATATAGATAACGTAGATATTAATACAGCATAGGCACGTGGGTTCCGGCGGGACTCATGGCAGCACACCGGAAGTGTGCTGCCCCACGTGCGGCGGCATTCGCGAAAGCTTCGCGAATGATTACGCAGTGCACGATTTAACAAAAATATAATCTTTAATAAAAATAAACAAAACTCTTCAAAAGGAAGCAAACGTGCCTTCCCCCCCCCTGCCTACTTGTGCACGTAGCGCCTCGGCCTGTGAACACCTTACGCGCAACAACCTTTGGCTTCCACACACGGGAAACGATTTGACTAACAATGTCACAGCAGCTAGAAGAACAGCAGGACTTTGGCTCGCAGGCCGTGCAAGGGCACGAGCAGAAACAGGAAAGGAAGGGCGATACGGACGCTAAGGAAGGAGGAGGAACACCTCCACAGGCACCGCCGGGACCAGCACCCGGGATTAAGAAAGCAGATGCAGCAGCAGAGGCACTGGAGAACTTCTACGAGGCGGACGACGAGGACGTGGCCGCCGAAAGCAAGAAGGTCGTAATGGCATTACGAGCCTTGCGACCCAGGGCGAGCAACTACGCCAAACTGAAAGTATCGATAGAATACAAGTATCAGACACATGATGTTTGGGCAGCTATCATGCAGGACATCATGGATTACGAAGCAGACTTACCTCCAGAGTGGGCAGCTTTGTTTAGGAACGACGGGGGTCTGGGCGCCTCGCGGGGGACGACCCAGAGCACCGTCAAGCAGCAGCAGCCGGTACAGCGGAACACCCAGTTCATGTCTGTTAAAACAGCACCGGTTATGATAACGAAATACAACGGGAAAAGAGGTGAGGCAAGGAGGTGGTGGAAGAACGCTAGGAGTATACTCTGCGACTTTACCCCTAACCCCACCGAAAACGACAAGCTCAAATGGCTAGCTATAATAAAGCAAGCCATGGACCTTTACGAGACAGGCAGGACCCGGATCAGGCAGCTAGAGAAAATACACACTACAGTTAGTGGGCTACGAGACGTTGAGGCGATAATGAAGGCTTTTGTAAATGAACAGGATGCTAACTCCCTACCCCAGGCTATTAGAAAATACAGAGCAATGATGCAGCATGAGAGAGAACCTGTTAGAGACTTTGCCACGCGCTTCCAGGATATGATCGACGAACTACATGATTTTAATTACAACACAGGTGATGATCAGGCAAGGTTTGAAGAGTTCAAGTTAAAGATAAAGGAATCCACTTACGTTACGGAGAAAGGCTACACCACGATGGAGGCAGCAGTGCAGGCTATATCCCTACGCGAGCAGGAGCAGGACCGCAAGTTTACCAGCCCTAAGGTACCTGGCATAGGAAACATTAACGCTATTAAGCCGCAGCGAGACTGGTACAAGGACAGGGAAGGTAACCGACGTTGCGGATACTGCTCACGTAAAGGGAAACACACCGCTAAAGACTGCAGAGACAGGAAAGAAGGACGACCCAGGATGACGATCAGGCAGCTCAACGAACACTACGAGAAGTTAAAGAGAAAGAAAGGCAGAGGACAAGGATATAACAACAGCAAATGGCAAGGCAGCAACAACGGGAAGAACAATAAATATAAGAACAAAAAGCAGAACAGTATCAATGCTATACAGCAGCAGATAAACGGAATATTAGATCACCTTAAGCAGGCGCCGACGAAGACAGCAGTACCAGCAACGCAGGACCAAGACAAGCCCATGACCCTAGACGACATAAAGAACTTAGGAGTATGCAACATTAATGACGAAGACGCTAACAGGACTATCAAAGTTGCTATGACCAAGGTTAAAGTTAAAGACAGCTACGGAGACTACAAGAAACTACCTGCCCTTTGGGATAGTGGCAGCATGCCGAAGTCCTTCATAAGCCTAAGCACAGTAAGAAGGTTAGGACTATTGGATCAAGTGACTAAGAAAGAACGTAAATATGCTCAAGCAGACGGAAGCTCTTCCATGAAGACCGTCGGTGAGCTAATGCTAAAGCTACAGATACCTGGCAGCGACGCGGAGACCCAAATCAAGACCCGAGTAGCCATGACTTTATCCATGGAACTACTCCTCGGACAGGATGCCCTAGAAAAATTAGGGGGGATCATATCATTCTACAATCACAAGATATACTTTGCTAAGTTGCCAAAGAAGTCAGGCAGGACCATCAGCCAGAACATGATACGGCTTGACGAGTGGACCTCTGAGTCAAGCGTTAATGCGTTAGAGTTTATGGACCTAGCGGACAACAAGCTACCTACACCTACCGAGCTACGGAAGAAGAACCCCGGCAAGACCATCCGACAGATAACGGAGCTACTGGACAAGACCCCCCCAGCTGATGATTGGGATATCGACAAAGGCAAAAAGTACATTAATAAAATATTAAACGAGAAGTACTCTGACATCACCAAGCCGACGACGAAGCCCTCCAGCAAGCTTACCCCAGTAAAGATCGAGCTAAAGAAGGGATACGAAGAGTGCATCATCAATGACCCAGAACATAGGCGACCGGAAGCGGACTGGGAAAAGATAGAGTGGCAGATCAATGAATGGGCAAAGGAAGGGAAGATAGAGCCAAGCAACTCACCATGGAACGTGAGACATGTGCTAGCTAAGAAACCTACTTACCCTTTCTTCCGCCTGGCGCACAACTTCATCCGCCACAACCGAGTAATAAAGAGGATCCAGACACCTACACCAAGGATAGATGACGTTATTGAACACGTCATAGGATACAAATACTACTCTTCCCTAGATAAAAATGAATCATACATGCAGACACCCATCCACAAAACCTCCCGCCCCATTACCGCGTTCTCCAGCAGGCACAGGAAGTGGCACTTCGTCGTATTCCCTTACGGCCTAAGCATATCAGGGGATGCGTTCAGTAGTCAGAACTACAGGGCATACACACATGATGGGATGGCGTCTGTGTTGTGGGTGTTTGTGTTTGTGTATGTGGATGATGACATAATATGTACCAACACAGTCGTCGCTCAGATCTTCCTCCTGGAAAATATATTTATTAGGTTTGCACACTTCGGTTTTACTATTAGACTGCAGAAGTGTACATTCCTAGCTACAAGAATCAAGTGGTGTGGATATTACCTGGAGCAAGGCCGCATCACCCCAAACCCCGAGAAAGTAGCAGCACTACAGCAAGCCCCTAAACCTAAGAATGCAAAGGAGTTAAAGTCATTCTTGCAGACTGCAGCTTGGGATACTACGTAGGTTCTCCCCTACCTACGCTAGGACTGCAGCTGCTTTTACTACTGCTTACCGGAAGGAGAACTCTGTAGGCCTCAGCTTCGCTAAGGTGTGGGCCAAGGCTGGCCTTGATGCCCACTTCGATAACCTAATAAAGTTATGCAGCAACACCCTATTGAATGCTAAGCTAGACACTACTAGACCAGCTACCCTATGGACAGACTGGTCTAAGCTAGGTATGGCTGCTGTACTTACCCAAGACCAGCAGATCATACGGGTGTGGGGCAGGGCCTGCAC
>ADNK01001421.1:0-14153 GCA_000320545.1 Bigelowiella natans CCMP2755 | reverse complement strand
GGTAAAACTTCTTATTCTTATAATCGTTTTTATCATGCGGCCATACACCAGGCACCAATCTTCCATAATCTCCCTGTCGCTGTTTTTGATTCTTTTGGTGGCAATGTATTACTATGTCTGTCACAGCCAGTTGAGGAGGAACCTCCACTACTACTTTCCTTCCTCCTCCTCCTCCTCTTATCCACTTGCTGCCATCAACAAGAGAGGAGAGAGAGAGAGAGAGAGAGAGAGGAGGAGGAGGAGGAGGAGGAGGAGAAGGAGAAGAAGAGGTTTTGGTGGGTTTTGAGTACACTTTACATGAACACGATAACAACGAGGAGAAGAAAGGAGAGGAGGAGGAGGGAGGCAACGTTGATGGAGCAAACCGAGGAATAAGAAGAAGAAGAAGAAGAAGAAGAAAAGCAGCACCAGGAGGAGGAGAAGGATTTAGCAGCAGACAGAGGGAAGAATTTACAACAATAAAGGAGGATGAGCAGCAAGGTGCTGCTGAGCCATATATTGCTGCTGCTAGTAATAATACCACTAGCAGTAGTAATAAAAAACCAACTACTCATCAGCAATATGCACGATATCGTGACACCGCCGGTGATGCTTTCACCGACGAGTACGGTGATGGTAGTAGTAGTAGGGTGAGTGGCAGTGCTAATGATGATGGAGAAGATGACCATAATGATGATGATGTGGAGGGGGAAAATCGCGTTGAAGACGGAGACGACGACACAGCCAATTACGCTGCTCATCATCATCATCATCATCCTAAAGGAGGGGGGGGGTTGTCGAGAAAGAAGAAAGCAGCAGCAACAGCAAAGGCGGAAGCTGATGATGATCTGGTCGCGATCATATATATATATATATATATATATATATATATATATATATTGTATGCTTATAAATATGCTATTATGTGCATGTAAACACAACATGTACGAGTGATGAGTGGGTGAGAAGGCTCAGAATGAGGAGAAGGGAGGGGGGACGGGAGGAGGAGGATGAAGAAAGCGTATTAAAAAGCAAGTATCTTTTTCATCATGTTGTTGTTGTTGTTGCTCTTAAGGTGCCTGTTGGGAGAATGATGGGTCATCATATGAGGAAGCTACTAGAAACTAAATCATACGAGATGATAAAAAGGTACTGAGTAGAAGAGTCAAATTAGGGTTAGGAAGAGCAATGATGTGTACATATATATATATATATATATATATATATAGAGAGAGAGAGAGAGAGAGAGAGAGAGAGAGAGAGAAATGCAGCAGAGATATATTGACAATCAGTCATCAGTAATAATGGGCTTATCGTGTGAGTCATGTTGTTATTGTCGTTGTACTATTACTCTTCAGAAGTAACATATCATCATGATCATGATCATCGTCATCAACATCATCATCATCATCATCATCATCATCATCATATTTGTAGATATCGTCCATCAAGCGGTTATTTTCAAATGGCGTGTTTCAATGCAAACTGGCCGATGACGACACATTGCCTCTTCCACCCTACAGAACCCTACCTTGTACTGTTATATATATATATATATATATATATATATATATACCTCTGGCGAATTTGTACTACTAAGCTAGCCCTCATAATAATCTCTCTCTCTCTCTCTCTCTCTCTCTCTCTCTCTGTGTGTGTGTGTGTGTGTGTGTGTGTACATACGATGCTGATGCTAGACGAATACTATTTATATCTTGTTGCTAAGTCGTGCATGCTGTTTACATGCTTCATGTAGCACCATACATCATGAGTAAATAATGGTAATATTTTCTCTTTACAACAACTCTACTGCTGCTGCTACTACTACTGCATCTACTAGTCATAAATATGATAGCAAGAAACACTAATGATTGGACAGCAAAGAATGCATGCTGGTAGAATTAAAAACTAAATAATAACAGGTTGCTGCAGGAGGAAGAGACTCAATTGGGATCTGGGACTATTCTTCTGAGGGGAGGAAGAAAAGGACAGCAACCAGTGTCAACCGATTCAAAAACCGCAATATCCGCAACTCTCGAATCGAGCACATGGAGTATGTGCAGTAGTAGTAGTAGTAGTAGTAGTAGTAGTAGTAGAGTGGCGGTTCCATCACCATCACCATCATCATCATCATCATCATCATCATCATCATCATGATGTTAAATTTTACTCTTCTTCGTCTGCCTTCGTTGGTCAGTCCTCGTTGATCATAATAACCCCCTGCTACACTGCTGCTGCTACTACTACTACTACTACTACTACCACTACTACTAGATTCATCAACCCTTCAAGCCGCCATCCAATGCTCCTGGTAGCATCCAGCGATGGAAAAGTTAAGATATGGGGAAGATTTGAGGTGATAAACAAGATGATGATGATTACAGCAAGAAGAAGAAAAGGAAGAATCAATAGAAATAAATAATAATTGGGTGGTAGCAAGGTCTGAAGATAATGAGGACGATGGTGGTGGGGTTAGAAGTAAACATCATGCTTGTTTCATCTCGTAGTAGTAGTAGTAGTAGTAGTAGTAGTAGCATCTAGTGAGTGCGTCCATGCATGCAAAATGCATGTGCGATATTGTGAGGAGGGGGAGGAGTTGTTACTGGATAATAATGTGATTATTCATCCATTGAAAACAGCAGCAGCAGCAGCTGCTGAGAGTCCGACTACTCCTCGACTACTATCGCTACTATTCTTCTCACTGTGTGTGCTGCTGCTGCTGCTGCTGCTGTCGTGTCGCGTTGTTTTTATTATTGCTATATTATACCTTCTTCTATATTGTTGATTGTTGTACTACTGCTACTACTACTACTACTACTACACTACTACTACTACTACAGGAACCTACTGAGCGTAACTTGGTAGCTGCCTTCACTGCCAATGCAAACAGCAACGTGCACGTCGGATGGCCGTATCCAGAGCGGTAGTACTAGTAGTCGTCGTCGTATTAACTTGAATTGTTAGTATGTGCTGAATCTTCTATAAATTCTCGAAATAAATAGATAGATAGATGGGAAGAACCTTCTTTTCCTCGTTGTCCTCCTCCTCCTCCTCCTCCTCCTCACACAACCTCTCCCATCATCTATCCAGGTACCATTACAGTCTTTCGCACATGGCCATGACACGTGACCCAGTCTCAGGAATTTTGATATCTCCCCCTCCTCCTCGCTCCTTTGCTACCACGTCACAATCCCCACTACTAGCTAGGTCTTTCTACCACAACCGTGAATACATTCATAACAAAGTACGGGGTGCCGCACCTCCCACGGTTTCTTCTCCACCCCCCTACCATAATCAAAAGCACAACGGCCACACCAACCAGTCGAATATACCAAGAACGGGGGGGGGCTCGAGTGACGCCAGAGCCGCTACTGCAGCAGCAGCAGCAGCACCGATAGCATCAACACCACCAGCCCGGAAACAAGGGGATCACAAATTTCATCTTCATCATCACCATCATCACCTATCTGCTACCACTACCACTGCTGCTGCTGCTGGCAGCATCTCCTCTTCAAGAAGAAATAGAGGACGAATGATGCGTGCAGTCCGTTCCCAGCCAGCGATTTCTTCTATGGTCTCATCAGCATCATCTTCTTCACTCCTGCACCCTCCCTCTCCTTTTCCTCCTCCTAATGGAGTAGTAGGTTCTACGGAAGAAGGGTTATTTGGCAGTAGTAGCACTTCTTCCCCCCCCTCCTCCTCAGTGCCAGTACCAGGCATTTCATGTCGCTGGAGTCAAGCTGCAGGAACCCTCCTCACCACAACGCCACTAGCTCCGTATCTTCGTGTTTGGGATGTAGAAAAGGGGTTGTGCGTAGCCGAAGTCCCCACTCCAGATGACCAGCGCTCTATTATTTCTTCCTCATCACCATCATATCGTGTTAGGAGTAGCAGCAGCGGTAATAATAGTAGCAACACGTTGGGCAGTATTAACACAAGCTTCAATGGAGATGCTGGCAGTTATCGTCGTCAGCATCATCATCATCATCATCGTCATCCTGTGGCAAAAGCAGTAACGTGTGTGGAAAGAGATATATCGGGATCCTTAATGCTTACGGGGCATATAGGGGGGGCAACGTTCATGGCAGATCTGCGGATGAGGGAGAGAAGGAAGAGATCTTCCTCGTCGCAATCATCATTCTACATGAAAGTTGGGGGAGGAGAATCATCATCATCATCATCATCATCATCATCATCATCTTCCGATGTCGTAAGCATCCGGTTGCAAAGAGGTGGTACCGCAAACGGACAACTCATGATCGCACATCGTGACTCCTCTGTTGCAGCATATGATCTCCGCAAGCTCAGAACTCAACTACGCAGTTTCAATCCAAACATCACCGATAGCAAGGCTGCTGCTGCTGCTACGGGGAGTAGCAGTAGTAGGTCAATAAAGGATTCTGAGAAGATTCCTCTCTCCTCCTTCGCTGTGCACGACTTCGCGCCCCTGCTCGCTCTCGGGTCTAGGAACCAGCAGATACAGCTCTACAACATTGACTCTGGATCAGCTCTGGACACCATCAAGTATCACATCGGCTTTCTCGAGCATCGTATCGGAGCCGTAAGCGCGCTTAGCTTCCATCCAAACCGCATCATGCTCGCAGCCGGAGCAGCGGATTCTTACCTTTCTGTTTATTCTGGAGACCTCAGACACCAAACGGATGATATTGTGGTCGACGGATTTGAAAGCTGAGTCTCTGCAATATGTGAATAAATGAGCACAGCTTTGGAATCAATTAATGAATAATGTGTATGCCATGATATGAGTACGTCTAGACGTAGATACGCTACGATATGTTCCCATGTAACTGCAATACATTTGTTTATCACGGAACGCAATGCTCGCATCACAGCTGTGATAATGAGCCTGAGCCATGCCAATGTCGGGAAGGTCATCAGTACTAGATTATACTACCAGCATTTGCGCTTCGACGGCGGTTTTCCACATACACGCAGATTCTACATTCGTACAAATCACGCACATAGAGCCTGCAGCGTCGTAGCGTGCAACAGCAGGAGCAGTACTAGCATAGAGTGTCGCGCGCTGGAGTGGCTGTGCGTGCATATGCGCAGCACGTCACTAGCTAGCTAGAGTAGCAATCGTAGTGACAGCGTGGATGCACACAAATAAGGTACATCTACATAATGTCTGCTATAAGCGTATAGTCCTAGCTGACTTTACTGCTAGCATGCTAGCATATCATCATTTGTGTATGGATTATTAATATATAAAGACGTTGCTATATAGGCTATTATAAAATTTATCAGAACTGCACATAATCTCTTTTCACAAACAGCTATGTTTAGACTGTTTACATGTCGTCCATTGTGTCATCATGGGGGTATCGCTCTAAGATATCTTGATATTTTGTCGGCAACCTGGGCGGTCTGTCACTCGAGATTGTGTCATGAGGGTTTTTGTCCTCTGCTTTCTTTGGCGGCGACCATCCTGGAAGTTTCTGTTCATCTTTCTTGTCACTAACCATTCTCATATTTCCCCCACCTTGAAGCTCCTGAATGACACGAGGATATGAATATAATGCAGGACAACCCAAACCCCACTAGCTCCTCCCTCCCTAATCGATATCTTTTCCACTAGTACGTACTCTCATTACAATAGATTACACCGCAAATCACCCACTACCTCTTCGGCTAGTTTGATTTCCATATAGCGTTTCTTCTGCTTCTGCGTCTCCTTAGACTGGTACCAATTCTCCTTCTCCGACGCCTTAATGAAGGCATTGTAGTCGGTCAAGACCTGCAGGAACTCTGCCGTCTGGTTCATCATATTGACGACATGCTTCTTGTACGTCTGAACAAGGGGACCAGGAAGTGTCTCCATAATCTCATCATTGGGGTCTTCGTAGCGTAAGTGGTAAATTGTGCCGTTGTGAACTAGTACCGCGTACCTTAAGGAGGGAAAAAGGGAAAGATGATCACAACGCATTAGAGTTGATTGAATGTGGTTATACTGTGCTAAATAGTAGGTGCTCCACTGCTTATGTTACTGATTGCTCGTGAAGGTAGTGGTGATGGTGATGTTAAGATATTCGAATTTGGCTCCCTGTTCTCTCTCAATTTCCCCCTCCTTTCCTTCTCAAGTACTGGATCTCATCGACAGAGAAAAATGATAGATTACGCAGCATGTGAATTATTGTTCAAATGCTATTAGCAGCTCACCTGTCGTTGCGCATTCCAAGGGGAGTGTTATTGAGCAAACCGAGACATGCAGCAAGCTCACCATCGGCATCAGAGACAACCTCAATCCTTGAATCCATCTGCAACTGCTCCTTCCAGCTTTGAAGGGTATAGCCGTCATTTGTGGAGATGATTGCGGGACGAATGCCATTCTTATACAGGTAGGGTGCCCACTCTTGGATGTGCTCGATATGCTTCGTATCCTGAGGAAGGAAAGCTCCGTGGAGTCCAAACAATGCCCATGTGTCCTACAGAAAGAATAACAATATAAGATGATAATAACAAATAAACTAATCAACTATCCGCGTACTATGGAAGTTATAACCAAGAAATGGTAGGATCATAATTCTTCGTATACTCTTTCCTCTTCTCTCTCTCTCTCTCTCTCTCTCTCTCTCTCTCTCTATCTCTTCCTTGTTGAGACGCAGACAGGCGTATTACATGTAAAAAGAGTTGTGAAGCGTTGGTCTTGATTTGCGTATCGTTGCCCTGGTGGTAGTAGAAGAGGCGCGTCTCTGGAGGTATAGTATCGCCCTCATTCGCCGGTTCCAGTCCGAACAACCGACCAGGTTCCATTTGCTTCCACATGAAATCAACTGTTTCTTTGGTAAACGTTTCATTTTCGTGGAAGATGGCTTTTTCTGCGATATGTCGTATCTTCTTTTCCGGCTCCCGACGCGCGTCGATGCGGTCCAGCACTGGGTCTGCAAAGTCCGGTTGTCTGCTGTCAGGCCCATCAAACACAGGCCATAGTCCATCCTGAAACAACAACAACCCCCAGCACGCAGACAGGCAGACAAGACACATCAATAAGTTTTCTACCTCTACAGTGATCACTTACTTCTGGAACAAGTCAAAAACCACCACCACCACCACTATCATCATCACCATCATCATCTTAAAGATTCTCTTTCTTCTCTATTAGTAGCTACTACCATTTATTACCTTGCCTTCAGAGGCTGGCCCGCTCTCAGTTTCATCCCACCACTGCATACCATTTTCGAGCATCTCCTTACGTTTTTGGTCTGAATCTTGTGCTTCCACCTGAGCCTCTGCAAAGAGCTTGTCTATATCGGCATTAGTGAGCTCATGGATAAAATCGCCATCAGCGAGGGCGTTTGTGTCGACGTCGTCAAACCAGGGACCAGCGAATAAATCTTCCTCTCCATCATCCTTCTCCTGTACTGCTGCTGCAGCAACCTGCTCATCCATTCCTGGAAAATCGGCGTTGAAATTGTCTGCAAAGGCCTCCTGTCCCTGCTGATCGTCCTGCGTCTCTCCTGCACTGCTTCTTACTCTTAAAATGGGGGGAATTTTCTGACTCTGGGGACGGTTACGCAAGCTGCTACCGATTTCAAAAGAAGACCAAGGTGTGTGCGACGGTCTTTTTTGGTGGTGGTGCTGAAATGAGTAGCGTATACTGCTACCAAACGAAGTTGGAAGAATCGATCGGTATACACCTGGGTATGGCAAGGTATTACGATTAGGTAAAAAGAAAGTGTGCGTGCGTGCGTGCGTGCGTGTGAGGGTGTGTGAGCGCGTGCGTGTGTTCTTATTGGAATTTTCCTGCTGCGTGTGCATATATTTAGGGCAATGTTATGTATAGATCCATGTAATCCTCTCTGAGTTATCGGTTCAATCTACGTTAGAGAAGAGACTGGCTCTTATATAGATGATAATAACCACGTGTTAGAAAAACATTAGTGGAGCACGGATGTAGTACTTTTTTTATCACCTTGATTTAATAGAGAAGGGGGAGCCAAAATATTGAGCGAGACAATCAGGGAGAATAAAGAAACGCTTATTGCAGCCACGGCTAAACGAGTGCACCACCACCGAGATCTTGATGAACAATGAATGGGCAAGATTGCAGGATTTTGTGTCGCCATCATAGGAACTGGACGCAGGAGAGGGTGCGAAGCAATCAGCAGCTTTTCTCCACATTTCAGGTCGTCCATCTCGTCATTTTGACGAGAGTACATATGTGACGATGAAGACAAAGACGACCAACCGGCCAATCCTTAAAACACACAATGATGCCAACTATGTCAGCCTTGTTACCTACATTAATATTGTTCTAAACGAATTTATATCTACAACTATCTAATAGAATAAGTTAAACGATATTGACATTTGAAAAGTGAGTATGTGTTTATATAAAATCAAAAACTTACGTATTGCTCTGTTGCCCCGCAGAATTCCGAGAGGGGGGTATTACAGCTATTCAGAGTGATTTTTTATTGCTGCAGGAAGATATTAAAAAAATGCCATACACATATTCACTGCGACTATGTTTTGACACTCACTTCTTCTCAAAAATCCATTAGGCGTCTTGCGTAAGAAAAAGATCAAAACTACGAGGATTTGTGATTCGCGACATGTTTATTTCTCATTATGAATAAGTTTTGCTGTCATTCTTCAATGCTCATTTTATGTCTCGTTTCATTGCAGAAATGTGGTTCATCGTCTTGCGTTGTCATTGTTCATTGTTGTTTCATGGTTTCATTGTTCATTTTTTCCCTTGCAACATTTTGGAAGTGCAGTTCATCATCATTGTTCATTGTTCATTGTTCCCTTTGTGAATCGTCGCTTGGACGTGCTAGCTAGCTAGCTAGCTAGCGTGGCCTTCAGGAAGTTCCTGCTCAAAGCTAGAAAGCAGTGCGTGTGTGCTTTGCGTCGCCGCCACATTGCTGCTAGCTTGCTAGTCACACTGCTCCATGACAGCTGGTGTGCCACCACCCAAATCCTGCTGGTCTTCACCAGTCAGTCCTCACTGGAGCCAGTTCGAGGCACTGCGTTGCATCCCGTGCACTCTGGCACTGGAGCACTGCAAACTGTGGAGGTGTTCCTCCTCCTTCCTTAGCGTCCGTATCGCCCTTCCTTTCCTGTTTCTGCTCGTGCCCTTGCACGGCCTGCGAGCCAAAGTCCTGCTGTTCTTCTAGCTGCTGTGACATTGTTAGTCAAATCGTTTCCCGTGTGTGGAAGCCAAAGGTTGTTGCGCGTAAGGTGTTCACAGGCCGAGGCGCTACGTGCACAAGTAGGCAGGGGGGGGGAAAGGCACGTTTGCTTCCTTTTGAAGAGTTGTGTTTATTTTTATTAAAGATTATATTTTTATTAAATCGTGCACTGCGTAATCATTCGCGAAGCTTTCGCGAATGCCGCCGCACGTGGGGCAGCACACTTCCGGTGTGCTGCCATGAGTCCCGCCGGAACCCACGTGCCTATGCTGTATTAATATCTACGTTATCTATATTCTATATCCGCGACAACCCCTTTGTTGTCGCACGTGACTTGTGCCCGCGTAGTGGTACGCGCTACATGACACGCGCTGTGTTAGCACGTTCGTTCTGGCGTTCACCGAGGAGACAGCCCGATCGCGAACTAGCTAGAGCTAGAGAGCCATGCCATTGATGAACACAAGCTCAGTTCACATGTTCACATGCAATTGAGCGCATGCTCTACATTGTGCCATGCTAGCATCTAGGCATGCCAAAGCTGCATGCGTCGATCAGATGTTGCGTCGTGCGTCCATCTAGCTAGCCTCATTGCAAACACCTGCTAGCCTACGACACGCTAGCACATGCGCGGCCACACCTAGATGGCACAGTGCGTTTGGTGTCATTTTTGCCTGGTGCACACATTATTTCCGGCAAAACAGCAGCACAAACTAGCAAATTATTTGTCTATTTTGTATAACAATAACTATTAACATCACTATCAGCTTAAATCATCATCAGAAAGAGCAAACTTGTTCAGCTTGCAAACTTAATTGATTCCCTATTCAGGGCGGCACATAGTTAAATGTAGATATTGTCTATTCTGGCTTCTTACTTTCCTCGTCTTTTTTCTCCTCGGTTTCTCCCGAACCACCACCCCCCGCGTTTGAACCATCAGTGAACTCAACCCCTTCCATACCTTGACGTGACTCATTGTTCATCAAGTAATTTGCAGTATATTCAATGTTTCTATCGCAGATGAGAAATGCTCTTATAACTTGATCCCTCGAGTATCCAAGCATATTAACAAGCTGATATTGGGGATATTAGATTGATTAAAAGGATTTTCATGAGGGAAGGTCAAAAATATATTACGTTGTCTAGTCCCTCCTTCTCCTCTAGAGTAAGGGATACTGTCATGGTACCAGGCTATAAAAACAGTTAAGGATGTTTAGAACGGTTCCAAGAGATTGATTTGTGAATCTACCGGTCCGCCACCGCTCCCACCAGTTGGACCAGCAGTCGAGCTTCCTCCTCCCCCGCCTCCTCCCATAATTGCTTGCAAGAATGCTTCACGATTTTGGCCGATGAGTTGCATCAACTGCAAGATTTCTATGATTTAGGAAAACACGAGGTAAATCGAGTAAATGTAGACCTGAGGATTGTCTCGAGCTATTGTTTGCAAGAATTGTACGGCAGCCTGGGGGTTCTGTTGGAACATCTGTCTCAGCTGTCCAGCTTGTGGTGAGTTTTGAAGGCCTTGTAGCATTTGTGCTAATTGAGGGCTCACGGCCCCGCCTCCACTTCCTCCCCCACTAGAACTTCCTTCACTAGCTCCACCGCTTGCTCCGCTTGAGCCTCCTGAACTTGACCCACCTCCACCCATTTGGGCTGCCATCTGTGCCAAGCTTTGCATAGAAGCACCCTGGTGCAATAACATTTTTTAGAATACTGACTGAACATGTTCGCACATTTGTTTACCGAGAACAGAAGATCTGCCGCTCTGTTTGGATTGTTGAAGCTTGCCCGGAGTGCCATTACAACATGTTCGTGCGATTTGCCCGTCATTTGCATCAACCCGACAACAGTTTCGTTGTACTTCTCCCCCTTTCAAATATGTTAATTGGAATTTAGGTATCGAAATAGATCATTACGAGTGATATTTACCAAGACAAGATCCGACGATGCGCTGCTGACGGTAGCACTGGCCTTCGAATCTGAATTCGAGCTGCTTGTAGGTGTAGTAGTGCTCTTGTTTTCTACAAAAAAATGTTTGTGAGAAGAACTTTTGGAAATTACATTAAAAATTGTACCAGTGGTCGCTGCACTGGGAGCAGGAGTGGGAGTCGGAGTCGCCGGAGTCGTCGTCGCCGTCGACGCCGAAGGTGTAGTGGTGGCAGGTGAAGTTCCGGAACTATATGAAAAGATATTAGCAGTGCAGTAGATTCACAAAAAGAATATTCTACTACCTCTGGGAATTTGATGCCGGAGCCGTAGCAGTAGTCCTCGCTGGACCTCCTGGAACACCCTATGATAATCGTGAGGTAATTTATCGGTAATCACAAAATTCTGATCTAGAAGTTCTTATTACCTTTTTGCGGCTCGGTTTCTATGTAAAAAGAAAAGGAAGATACGTTGAGAAATACCTCGTAGAATTCGAATAGAATTGAGTGGGTGTAATACCTTGTAAAGGACTATAAATTTTTTGGCATCCAAGCCCAAATCTGCCACAGTTCTCGTTGCAGGTAGAATTTTACCCTTCAAAATAAGGTGAATATTCTCTGCTGGGCCCTGGCCATGCTTCTCTGAAAGTTGTTTCTTTAGTTCCTCGATCTAATGTAATTTTGTATGTATGATTGAAAGGCTGAACGAAGCATTTGCGACAACGGAATATCTTGGAAGGCACCAACCATAACATGCAATCATATCACACGAAGATTATCTTACCGTGATTTTTTCATCACAATCAACTTCTAACGTCTTTTTGGAGAGAGTCTTGATTTTAAGTTTCATCACGCTATGGAAGGAAGAGTATGGTGTAGGAGGGAAGGCTGAGTTATGCTCGACTATGCGGAAATCATTGGTTGGAAGATACAGGCGGTTTGACCACGGAATGCTTTATCGACTACAAAATGCTCTTATTTTCCAGGGCATTATCAAAACATCTCTTGGGGCTCTCGAGGAGAGTTCCTGGAATGAGATCAACGGATCAACGGATCAACTTCATGTCGTCGCGGATAGGAAGAAATTATGTCGATGTTTTCGGTATAGATATTGTTGTTAATATTGTCGTCATGCTTACAATTGGGCAAGAATTGTCAGATATTACTGGCATAGCAGCAAACTTGCACAATTTGAAACTACGCAGTGCGTTGAACAGAGAAGGTGGGGTAGGGGGAAACAGTAGTAGCCAATGGGTGGGATCGAGGTCCGAATGGTAGGATTCTATCTTCGTATTAAGACTGATAAGTTCAATTGTTGCAATTTGTTGAATGTATTAATTGCAGATTACTTGTTAAAAGACTGCGCCCCCCCCTTCTAGACACAAGAACTTAAACGAGCAGTAACACCAGTTCACCGAGCTGCTGGAAAAGAGCTGAGCCAAGAACCATGTTCAAGAAATTCGATGCGGAGAGTGAGCTAAGCATTCATTTGAATACGACTGAAATCTTCGGCTCAATCTACACTACATGAAATTATAACAACTCAAATCCACCATGATCGACCACCGGCGTTAACAATTTTCAGTTTACTACTTCGATAATGAAATAATATACACCTTAGTCGAGCAGCATATGAGAAATAATGGAGCAGCAATATATACATATATAGATATATACATATATATATATATATATATATATATATATATATATACATATTCAGTGTGGATAGATAGTTCAAAAGGTTATAAAGAAGAGAGGAGGAGAACTTTCTCTTTCGCTGCTGTCTTATGATTATCGAGGAGATGATGACGCATTCTGTGATTGTGGTTTTATTTACAATCTATCGCAGCGGATATTCGCAGTCATACACAATTGAAAGCTTCCGTTGCGAGAAAGATAATAAAAGAGGTAGGTCTGCTACAGCAACCTTGGCGAGTATGTGTTGACATGTACGAATTATACATTCACGATTAGGCCAAGGCGGGGTATCCTCAGCTGGGTGATATCATGGATATGATATTCCCCAAAAAACAGCCTGTTTATCTAGTAAAATGGTACTACGTTGGTAATTTGATTAACAAATTCATGCAATACTAATCTCCCTCTGATAATACACACACAGCGCCCAGCATGTCACCTGCATCGAAAGCCGGGGATTCTGGTGGTTTTGGCGTATTCGCGATGGTGTGTATCATTCAGATAGCTCGCACCTTGAATATGAAAAGCACCAGAAACCACTATCATGGTGTATTCTTAATCATCGTTCTAGTTAACTCAATTATCGTTATAAACAACTCGCAGGGCCTTTAATTCCAACCCTCCGCTGCCTCCACAAATGTCAGTTTTCACGAACATGCGTTGTTTGAGATTATGTCCTGTTTCTGTCAAAAAGAAAAAGAATAGGAGTAATATGTCATGGTACCCCTCCCTCTATGATTACATCATCCTTGTAGAACCGACATGACAAATAATAACAACATGTATCTATGATATCAATAATCAAATGCATATGCAAAATAGTTCCGGAGTTACTTCCGTCTGTGACAGTAGACAAAGGGGCCATTCGCCATGTACTCAAAGTGCGTACTACTTACTATCACAACAACAGCCTGGTGGAGAGGCAAAAAATACATCAAACGATTTTTGGAGCAGATCGAATATCATCATTGGGATTATAAATAAAGAAATATTATGCTACCAACTTTTCATCATACTTTGCTATTGCCCAAGCAGCATGTTGTCTTGTTGTCTCCTCGTCTGCTGCTCTGGGTTATAATCAAGAAATGCTTTCTTGATCTCTCTCTCTCTCTCTCGCTCTCTTTCTCTTTCTCTGAGTAATCCTGTTGTTTTTGTTTGTTTAGGGATCCAAGATCATGAGTCCAGGGCTAACATCAAAAGGAGGTAACGACATCCCAAGCAAATTGCCTCTCTATTCCCTCCTACTTCTCCTTCTTTGTGTCTCTTCTGAGAGTGCTAGGGTGTGAGAGTGCATTAGTAAGTTTTATTCCATTTTATATAATATATTCCAGTATTATGTATCAAGGAAGTATCGTTTTACTAATAATTGAAATACAGCTTTCACTTAAAAATATAC
>ADNK01001423.1:0-81173 GCA_000320545.1 Bigelowiella natans CCMP2755 | reverse complement strand
CCATTTTCTGAAGACACACGATTCATTTAGAGTTGGCAATAAATATTGCGAAAGAGGGGGCAAAATCAACCTCTACTAACACGCACAGCAATGGGGGATATAAATTTACAATGATCTGCACCAAAATTTTTCCACCTCTCTCTAAATTCTCATCATCGTCGTGTACTATTCTCCGCAATAACATCACTACTACTACAAACATCCCACATCATCATCATCATATTATTCCTCTCTACCCTAATGCGTTGCCCAACCGCAAAGACGACCTCCAAGCAGCTCACACACCTACAACGACTGTGATAACAAAAAGAGGAAGAAAAAGACAAGTAGCCATTGGTAGTAGCAACTTCATCGAAGGCAATATGCGGTAGGTAGTAACCAGTACATGTAGCATGATCGCCATCATTATGATTATCATCACCATTATTGACCCATCCATATATACATATATATATATATATATATATATATATATATATATATAAACTCTTCTTCTTCTCGCAGGGAGGACTACTACCCTAAGGTGGGGGGCTCAAAGAGAGTTGTTTACCAGGAAATGGGGTTAGTACTTCGTAGCTTCTCTCTCTTGGAACAATGATGATGATTTGATGATTTGATGATGATGGTGATGATGATCACACTACTACTACTACTACTACTACTACTACTCAAATCTAAGTTGTGTGTTGTGGTACTTCTACTACTTACTACTGCCGACAATCAACAGCTTGAGGGCTATGCAAGTCATCAGGATGCTGATAAGCTATG
The DNA here is from genome assembly GCA_000320545.1 of Bigelowiella natans CCMP2755. Lineage (NCBI taxonomy): Eukaryota > Cercozoa > Chlorarachniophyceae > Bigelowiella > Bigelowiella natans. The sequence continues at coordinate 80,405 of ADNK01001423.1, read as the reverse complement.
TATGTTATCTATACTCTAAATTTATAATAATAATAATGATGATGATGATGATGATGATGGTGGTGGTGGAAAAACTCACCTTATAGTATGAATCAGGAATAACCAATCACACCATATAAACTCACAAGAAAACACACACACACAACAGTTATTCAGTTATCACAATGATAATCATCATCATGCTGACAATGGATATCGATGTGTTGTGCTGCTAATAACTACTACTACTACTACTACTACTACTACTACTCAGGGATGCAAGAAGGGGTTCATTCCTCTCACTACCACCTCAATGCGTCGTCATCTTGACCATCATTTCAAACTCCAAGAACACGATCACGATTGCGACGACGAAGTATGCAGCGGCAAGAAAGATCATCTAGAATCTAAAAGGCTGGAAGAAGAAGAAAAATATGATGATTTGCCCTGCTGGTTTAACGTAAGTGCAGAGGTAATTTGTTAACATAAATTCTTATTATAATTATTGTTATTATTATTATTGTTATTATTATTATTATTATTATTATTATTATTATTACAAAGCAGCAGCAGTAGCAGTAGCCTAGATAAGCAATAGTAACATGACATATACTATTATCACACTATCTGGTGGTTGATATAAATGTGAAAATAATGATAAATAATAATAATCAGCTCGAAATTGACTACGAATCAAAATACTACGAGTCACTACTTCAAACGGCTGCTGCTGCTACTTCTACAAATGAGAGACATCAACATGAAGAGCAAGAGTATGTTGATAAGGATGATAGTGAAAAGAAGAGATAATAAGAGAGAGAGAGAGAGAGAGAGTATTAGATGAATATAGTAGAGGGAGGGGGAAAAGTAGTAAAGATAAAAAGACTGTATGAATCATTATCATCCTCAAAACTACTCTCACTTGTAGTATAACACTCTAATAATCAGAAGAGGAGGTGGTATTCAAGACGACGAATTTCATGATGAGATGTATCAAAACGATCATGAGGATGATGATGATGATGATGATGATGATGATGGCGAAAAACCAGCAGCAGCACCAGCAGCTTCAATCATACTAGCAGTGTGTAACGCCGACGAGGAAAAACATTTTAAGGTATTCTGTGTCGTCATTATTGTCGTTATCTTTAATCGTTTGTTCCAAGTTGTGAGTAGTATTACAATCGCTACGACACCTCTCTTTATTGAAGTCAGTAGTTGTTGCTAATTATACCAAGAATCAACGTAAATGCATGAACGTATGAATGGTGGAGGAAGGAGACTATATACATATATATATATATATATATATACGTTATTCATTATTTATAATTACACCCTATTATTGTCATTATATTTTCATATCAATTTTAGACAAACACTGCCACTAGCACAACAAATGACTACTACTACTACTAATAATAATAACTATTGCAGGGAAAACGAAGGAATCATGAAACTAGGATGAATACAACAATATTGGGTCTTAAATCTCCTCGTATATTCAACACCATCCTCCTTCAAGTTGCTCAAGTAACTACAATTTCCTTTTATTGTCCTTCATGGTGATGCTACTGCAGCTGCTTGCTACTGCTGTCATCGTATGTATCTTCTACTACTACTAATACTATTACCAATACTACTACTACAACGACTACCATTACTACCGTACTCTTACCACCCCAATAACCCTAACAAATATCGATGATAATGATGATGATAAAGGTGTACAGCACACACACATTATGATGAATCTGTGCTGCCCTCATCATTATTTTCTTCTTCTTCTTTTGTCCTCTCTCCTCCTTTACTCTTGCTTCTTCGTTTTAATGATAATGATTATGGTAATGATAATAACAATAATAATAATAAAGGTGGCGGCGTTTTGCTTCAAGAAAGCTCGATCGAAAAGACATTTGAGGGTTAGTGAGAAGAAGAAGTAGTATTCAAGTATGAAAATAAAAGAAGAAGAAGAAGATAAGAAGAGGCACACAATTAGATGTCTGTGATGTGTACTACTACTACTACTACTACTACCACTAATACATATTGATTTATTGATGTATTGATTAGATCATTCAATCAAACAACTAGTGAAGGAAAATTGAGCGTTTCTATGTTTGGAATATACTACTACTACTACTACTACTACTACTACTACTGAATACATAATAAGTAGTAGTAGTTTTACCATTCGTTTGCAAGCATTCTTCTTGCAGTACTATTTCCATTTTGTTGTAGTTGTTGTTGTTGTTGATGATGATGATGATGATATCTGTATTATGATGATAATACAGCGCGTGTTATCGATAATGGCACACGGTCTATTCTTTAGAGGTCATTTCTACGAGGCATTCAAGGTCTATATTGATATGATGACGACGACGATGATGATGATGATGATGACAATGACGGCGATCACTATGGTAATAGTTGTTGCAAATAGTCGTAAGCATTGAGGAGGCTATTTTTATTCTTTCCTTTTATGTCATCGGTGATTTGTGTGTGTGTGTGTGTGTGTGTGTGTGTGTGTGTGTGCTTAATCATAGATGTTCCGTTCTGAAGCAGAGGAATACAACAGTGAGCGGTAGTAGCAGCACTAGTAGTACCGTAGTAGTAGTTGTAGTACAAAACATAGTGATGATTGATGTGTTCCTTCCTATAGTTGTTTCTACTATGCTCAATCTCTCTTCTTACCATCACTAATGCTGCTGCTGCTTTTAATGCTCAGGTGGGCCAAATTATTGCACATCACACAGCTCAAGGTAGATGTGCTATATGTAATAGTGTGTGACGATGATGATGGAGGTAGAGGAGGAGATTGCTCTCATCACAACAATCAAATTGATATTGCAGTACTACTACTACTACTACTACTACTACTACTTTGTTGATGTCGATTGTTTTTCAGATACATTTATGCTTAAGAGGCCTTACAAAGGTGTTCGTTGTTACTATATACACACCAACTACTACAGCTACTATACCACTAATAACAATGTATATTATTATCATTATTACGACATTGGTCTCATCAACACCACTATTACTGCTACTTCTACTTCTACTTCTAATGTGGTTCTTCAGCAATCGGTGCTCTTGATGGCAAAACGCTATAGCCAAACTGAAAAGGAGATGCTGATCAAGAAGAAGAAGAACAACAACAACAAAAACAAAAAGAAGAAGAAGGGAAGGGTAGAGAGATCATCATCATCAACATCATCATACATCTGTTGGTGGTGGTGGTGGCCTCAAGATCATTATAATCATCGACTTCTTCATCGTTATCATCGTTATTCTGCAAAGAAAGCAGAGACTACTGATACCGTAGCAGCACCTGCAATAGCAAAGACTGCTACTACTGCTGCTGCTACTACTACTACTACTACTACTACTACTACTCAAGAATCATCTTCCAACAACAACGAGCAGCAGCAGCTCGATGCATATGATGATTATTACTTTGATGAAAATGCAGCGACAAGAATATGGAAACAGTACACCGAATCTATCTTGCATCTAATTCTTGCAGCTACACGGCAAGGTGGGGACGAGGAGGAGGCGGAGTGTGCTTCTTCTTCTTCTTCTTCTTCTTCTTCTTCTTCTTCTTCTCACAACATGCGATTGATCTGTATCTATACACTATACCGCCCATCATCCATATTCTTCGGTAGTAGTAGCGATGATGACAATATATGAAAATATTGAATCGATTAGAGATGAATGGATGCTGATGATGATGATGATGATGATGATGATGATGATGAAAATAAGGACCCTACTAATCCTAATTCTCGCCGGGTAAACAACAACAACAACAGGAGGAGGAAGAGGAGGAGGAGGAGGCGATGATGCATTAATAAGTCTTCTTAAACAACAACTACTGTTCATGAGTCAAAACCTCCTCCCACGACGTCGAGTCCTCCTCCTCCTTATGCGGAGGAAACAGCAGCTAAAGACGATGAGAACGACGATGATGATAAAAGAAGAAGAAGGAAGAGAAGGAGGAGGAGGAGGAGGAGGAGGGAAACTACTATGCGAGAATAAGGACAACAAAGATCAAAATGATGATGATGATGACGATATCATTAAGGGGGTAAACGTTGATAGGAATACACTAGCAGCACCGAAGCCACCAACATTCGCAACATCTACGGAAGGATTCTTTAAAGTAAATCCACCTACAAGAAGAAGAAAGAGGAGGAGGAGGAGGAGGAGGAAGATGTTTTTTATTTCTTAGATTCAGCTTGATCAACAGTGTGTACTACTACTTAACTTACTACATGAGTAGCAGCATCACCACCATAAACACATCAATGACATGTCCATCGTGTAGTGTACAATGACGATGCACTTAGCGGAATCAATATCTTGTTTGTGTTTGCCATCTTAATAAACATTAACTTGACTACTACTACTGCCGCTGCTACTACATCTACTATTTCTTCTTGTGTTCTTGATTTATCATTTATCATGTTCTCGTAAATGATGATTGATTGATTGATTGATTGATCGATTGATCGATGGCAGGTTGAGTCAATACGATCGCTGCCAAAACTACCCGCATCACTCGATGAGAAACAATCACAAGCAGCAGCAGGAGAAGGAGGAGGAGGACATAAACACAGTGGCATAATAGAGATGGGGATTTCCAATCTTTTACCTTCACATGTTAGTTGATTACCCTAGTAGTAGTTAGTTTTAGTATCACGATGAGTAAGTCTCTATATAGAGGAAGAAGGAGGATGAGGAGGGGGAGGGGGGGGGAAAAGCTGGAAGAATAATAATCAGAGTTGTTTGTTGTGTATAGACACTGACAAAAATGCTGCTGACGATGATATAACGATGATGATCGAGCTTTGCATTCGTACACAATAGGATGTTTCTTCTCATCAATACTGCTGCTGCTGCTGCTGCTATCATCTGAATATATTGTGTATTATTATATACCTGTATATTCCACTAACTTATCTTCATCATCGTTATCTTATGTAGGTTCAGTTGAAGGAAATGAACGTACTACTACAAACATTGCACAAGGTAGTAGTAGTAGTAGTAGTAGTAGTAGTAGTAATAGTAGTATTTTCAGATTAGTATACATATCTCATAAATATTTTTCACTTTTGGTATTTTTCACTATTAGTATTCTTCTTATTATTATTGTTACTGGTACTAGTATTATTTGAGTTAGATACCTGCCAATGAGCTTTGTTTCAACCTACAAAGCACCTAGTTATTAGCAATATATCAATGCTGTTGTTGTTCTTCTTGTTTGCTGCTACTACTACAGGATAGTGATTTCATTCGCAATCAGCTCAACGACAACAACAAAGAATATGATGATGATGATGATGATGACAAGGAGGGGGGCGATAATCTTGCTGCTGTCGCTGATGATCATAAAAATAATGGGGTAGAAGCAGCAGCAGCAGCAGGAGGAGGCACTATGCCTCCTCCCTCTCCAGCCGCACCATATCTTCATGTTTTCGTCGATAAGAAGGCAGGCGGAAGAGGAGGAGGAGGAGGAGGAGGAGGAACCTTTACCAAAATTGGAGGACAACTGGAACATAATCCACTTCTTTCAAAAGCGTAATTATTATTTGTGTGCTATTTATCATCATCTGCCAACATCATCAGCATGATTATTATTATTATTATTACTATTATTATTTATTATTATTATTTTGCTGTCTTAAAGCAGCAAACAGTAGCATAATGTTTTGTAGTACATTTTCATTCTTACCCATATTGACAATAATAAATGCTACTATTATTATCTAGTTGTAATAGTAGTCGTCGGCATTCATCATTCTATTCGTAGCACTTGTAATAGTAACAGTAACAGTGTTAGAGCAGTAATAGTGCAGCAATATACGTCTTTCTTCGCCATCATCACTGTTACGTACGCCTTTGCTTGTCGTTGCTGGAATGTGTTTATATTATTATTGTTGTTGTTATGTTGTTATCGTTATCGGCTGCTGGTTTTTTACAACAACAACTACTACTACTACTACTACTACTACTACTTACAACTACTTACTACTACTACTGCTACTACTACTACTGTAGGGGCTATCTGCGACAACACATACGTCCCATGTTATATCGATGTGGTACGACTATTGTCATCATCATCATCATCATCATCATCATCATCATGTATGTGTATGCATTCACTATTATTATCTCTGATGATCAGCAGAAAAGTGTAGGATGATAATATAATACACATTAGAATAACTTCCTTAAATAAGGATTTCACACACACACACACACACACACACATATATATATATATATATATATATATATATATATATATATACAACAGAGGGGGTACAATTGCTGCCAGCAGGGAAGATAACTTGGATTTACTTGATGCATGTTCCTCCTTCATCACAACAACTCCTCAAGAATAATACAAGAAAGAAGGGGAGGAGGCCTACTACTAAACTATTTGTTTCTAAAAAAGCAAGGTAGCAAGTAATAATATCAAACATACGTCATAATATATATATATATATATATATATAGAGAGAGAGAGAGAGAGAGAGAGAGGGAGAGGGAGAGGGGGGGTGGGGGGGGGGAGGAAAAAGCATAAAATATTATACTCAATTTTCAGTTTGTGTTGTTGCATCATCGTTAAAGCGGCTTCATTCTTTCTCTCGTATTATCGTCTAAATCATCATAATCGTCATCATTATCAGCAATAGCATTATTATCACCATCCAATGCCATCAAACATTATACGTCTACTATTATTATTTATTTATTATTATTATTATGACACACACACACACACACACACACACACACACACGTATACACGTATACACGTATACATATAGGCGCCGTTTGTTGGTGGATTACGACCGAGCACGTCAAACGTTCCTTCGATATTTCAACGAGGCGATTTTCCCTCCTGCTCCTTCTGCTACTATTTCGGTGCACCAATTCTACAAAAGAGGCTCTGTGGGCAGCAGCAGTAGTGATGGTGGTGGTGTTTTTAGTCCTGGTGCTTCATCGTCCGTGAATTCAAAGATACTAGCAGTGTGGGCCGTATTGGGAGGATCATCACCACCACCATCACCACCACCACCACCACCAGGACAAAGAAATAAAGCTGATGAAAAAGGGAGTAATGATGATAAGATGAAGGAGGAGAAGAAGGAAGAATGTTCTCCAATTGTATTACAGTTGCATGATGTTACAATCCAGAGGATGAAGAAGAACAAGAAGAAGAGTACTAAGCTTCTATCAATCCAGAGGGGACATAATACTCCTCTTCTTCCTCCTCCTCCTCTTCGTTGTGATTCAGGGACACCAAAAAACGATGATGATGATGATGATGATAACAATTACTACTACTGTGCTAATGCTACTCCTACTTATACTACCCACAAGTTGAAGTCCTTATCTTCAGTACTATCCGTTCGGATTGACCCCTCACATCTCTTTTCTCATCGTAGCTTCGCCAAAATATCATTTGGTGTAACAACAGCATCAGCAAGTACCGCTAGTAGATCAAATAGGATGATACCAAGAACAAGAACAAGAAGAACAAGTACCACCACAAAAAAAAAACAAGATGCAGATTCAATAAAAGAGCCACCACCAGTACAGGTAGTACTAGTAGTTGTAGTAGTCGTCGTAGGAGTCGAGTAATAGCTTTGATATATATATATATATATATATATATATATATATATATAACAAATGTGGTATTCGTGTTTAGAGAGAGGTGGTGGTGGTAGTAGCAGTAGTAGTAGTAGAGGTAATAGTAAAGCTTCTATTCCTTCAATACAACGCATCTGACAACGATCACGAATGCTGTTGTGCTGTTGTGCTGTTGCGTATTATTTTTACTTGTAGTTTGCAGAGTTTCCGTGGCATTTACATCCGGATCTTGTTCCTTTGAGACAGCAGCTCGAGAAGAGTTGTAGTACTATGTTTGATGGTGATGCTCCTTTTTCCTCTTCTTCTTCTTTTTCCAAGCAAACATTGAGCGTCAATAGTATGCAATGGATCCCGATTACCGTTCGCACTGCTCAACGTGGAATGGCTGCTGGAATGCAGCTGCACTTAATATCATCATCATACGATATAGTACTCAACGATAAGCATGATGACGGTGATGCTAATGATGGTGGTAGTGCTGATGATGATGATGATGAAGATGCCGCACATATGGACAAAGGTGCTGGCAATATCAACAGCAGTACTAACGGCTGTTTAGAATTTTTGGTACGGGAGAGCAAGAGCCCCACCAACACCACCACCACCAGCAGCAGCAGCACCCCAAACAACAGTAACATAAGCACCATCGTCTCTCGTAATGAAGAAAAGACAAGTGTCATCAAAGGATTTCTTTCTTCCTCATCATCTTCTTCTTCTTCTTCTTCTTCTTCTTCTTCTTCTTCTTCTAAATCGTGCTACAGCAGCAGAGTAGTTGTCTTCAAAGTGGCTGCTGTTACTACTACTACCTCTAAAGCTGCACCTCCAGCAAGAGGGACAATGGGTGACAGAGTCGAGTATCATATCTACAACGCTACCGATAATAAGAATAAAGGGGGAAAGAAGAAGAACAAGAAGAACAAGGGAATACCTGATAACAGCAATACTAGCAGAGAATTCAACAGCAACAGTAATATTGGATCATCAACCTCTTCTTCTTTTTCTTCTTCTTCGTCTTTGTCTTCTTCTTGTATTTTATTTCTGGAAGATACTCATATCCCCCCCCACTCCGCTGTGACACTAATGGTACCTGTCAAGTTTAAAGTGAAGAGGTTGAATCGTACAATACAACCCGTCGCATTACAACTTGAAAACAAGATGTATGATGATAATGGTGGTGCTGGTGCTGGTGGTGATAATAATCAAGAGGAAGAAAATCAACCATCAAACCGGCAGAAAGCAAATGCAGGAGGAAAGTGTCAATTGTATGCAATAGCGAGATATCAGGCTACTACTAGTAGTAGTAGTAATAGTAGCAGCAGCAGCAGCAGTAGTAGCACTACTATATCGTGTGTTGGATGCAAGCCTCTATGGTTCATATTTCCATTCACTCTTACTGCTACTACCACAACTATAACTACTACTACTACTACTACTACTACTACTACTGCGGCTACTGCTGCTGCTACTAGCAGTCAAACAATGCAAAAGTCAAACCCACAGCACCACCAGCACCACCAACAGTTTTTGGTCAGAATGAAGTTGTCGGTTATTCCTCCCCCTCCTCTTCTTGGTCCAAGCACCACTGCTTTCAGTCTGAGGACGTACAAATGGACTGCTGCTGCTGCTGCTACTTCAAAGCAGGGCTATTTCAACATAACTGATTTGGATCCGAATCATAAGAATTACCAAGATGATGATGATACAACTATTGGAGTCAATTCATCATCACCAATATCAAGAGAACCGGTGACTCATCCAAACTTGCCGCACCATTTCTTGTTTCTTATTTCACACGAAACTCGTGGCGCTGCTGCTGCTGCTGCTGTAACAGCAGCTACTATCGCTACTGGTGGTAACAACGTTGGCGGTTATTACGCCAAAACTACTGCAAAGTTTATCATCTCATACACTGCTATTCAAAAAAATAAATTCGTTTCTGGAAAAACTTCTTCTCGAAACTTGGAGCGATATTATATATGCTACCAAGTACCTATTTTATTTCCTATTCCTCCTCCTCCTCCTCCCACTTCTACAACATTTCCTTCTTCTGGAATGTTAATGTCCACACCCCACTCGGTGAGAACGCTAATATCCGGTCATCACCATCAAAAAGACGACGGCAGAGATAGTAAAACGGTGGTGGCTGCTGCTGCTGCTGCTGCTAATTTAGATGATGGCAATACTCAAGATCCTACCAGCACCACCATCATCCCCATTTCTCGTTCTTACATAGAGAAACAGAGTACTACTAGGAATTGCCCATCATCATCATCATCGGCAATATTGTTCAATATCAATATCCGTGCTCCTCATCAAGTCATCGTGGGAGATGAGTTTAATGTTTACATTAAAGTACTTACATCATACATCAGCAGCAGCAGCAGCAGCAGCAATTACCGGAGAAGACAAGTATCGTTGTTGGTCGATCACAAATCTTGCGGAGTGGTATGAGTAGTAGTAGTAGTAGTAGTAGTAGTAGTAGTAGTAAAAGTATAGTGGGAAGTAGTAGCAGTAATAGTTTCCCTGTTATCACTAACATCATCCCCAAATATTTAAGCTAATTTTGTGTTTTATTTCCGAATGCTTCGGTTGCGTCAGTAAGCTAAGCTAAGCTATAGAGCTCAAAAATTGACTATCATACCATTAGTATTTTTTACATTGTATTGTTCAATAGAATAAGGGCTGCTGCTGTGTATTTGCCAGACTTGGCTCGTTGCAGGGAAAACTATGAGCTCTCAATTGGAGTTGAAGTATTCTTCTCGTGCTGGCCATTACAATGATAATGGTGAGAAAGGAAATTTTATCGAGTATGCGGAGGCTGAAGTGAAACTAAGGTTTATCCCCCTGAAAGAGGGACATCAATCTCTTCCCAAATTTAGACTTATGATGAAGAAGACAGAGAATACGATGGAAAAGGGATTTTCGAAAAAATGCATGGGGAGCAGTCAGAGCGATGACATGATAGATCCCAATAACTGTAGTGTACGATGGTACCCTTCTTCACAACCTAAAGTCATCGTACATCCAGTACGTTGCATCAAGACTAGCATGATGCTTGTCAGATGACCATCATGGGCGTTTTCCACTAAAATTACACATCATTATTGCTTAACAGTACGACTTACTCCATGTACAACAACCTTTTGTTGCGCAAGCCGGTGCACGTGCGTGCTAGACTATAACAGCGTCACAATGCAATGCCATTTATCTAGTTATTGCCATTGCACCGCGCTCACATGCATGTGTCTCACAAGCTAGCACAAGCTAGCACACGCTAGCACGGCGTCTAGACATGCACATGCTATGCGTCTAGACTTTGCATGAGCATCGCACACCGATCGAATGCATGCCACTACTAGACTAGCTAGCTAGGCCAACACTAGAACATGCGCATGCGCACAGGCATGCACATCTGGACATTTTGATGATCACGGGTCTGAAGGCTTGCCCACCACCAGCTAGCCAGAAGGCGCAAACAAAATGACATCGCAACTCAGTTAGACAGCTCTAGAACTGTGCATTGGCAGTGCTAGAGTGGCCCCAGGCCTAGCACGTCTAGACGCATGTGCATGACGCATGCTAGCATGCATGCCTAACAAGAGGACCGAAAACTGTTGCATGCATGACAACACGCAAAGCGGTCCACTACTAGACTACACCAGCCTAGCTTGCCCACTACTACGCACCAGACTAGACTAGCTAGCTAGCTAGCCTAGTAGCCTAGCCTGTCTGCTAGCCTGCCCAGCTTATTCTCGCTCTCGCCTTTCATGTGCAGCTCTAGCTAGCTACAGAGCTCACAGCTGAGACGGCGTGCCGCTCAACGATGTCCAGATCTAGAGATCTAACAGAGTCAACACCAGCTCAGCACATTCCACATGTTTATCGCATCTAGCCATTCTAACATTGCTACATTGCTCTAGTGCTTGGTAAGTTTCGCTACTGCTACCTAGCTAGCTAGACTACGTACTATGTACCATGCTAGCTAGCTAGCTAGAGCGTGGGCGACGGCTGTATGTCGTCTAAGGTCTATGGGGAGCTGAGCTGTGTGCCTTGCACGTTCGAGCTAGAGAAATGGGTAGATAGCCTAATTGCATCTTTGCATCATATGTCCGACTATCGATTGCTCAAATATCACTGCAGGAACTATTACATGGCATAGAAGCGGTTGTTCTGGCTGCGGAGAACTTAGTGTTCATTACAAAACATGTGTGAAATTGATTCAGCGCACGCACAAAATTAACGACTCAAGTGGAAAGCTAAGTAATGCCCAGGATATCGACTAGTGTTATTACTGTTGATTCGTGTCTGCTGTGTGCTATTTTTCCAAGATAATCTTCATGTTGATGCACAATCCTATGTGGAAGAAGAACCTAAAAGCAAGATTACAGAAAAACAGTGAAGAAGTCTAAGGTGTTCTAGCCAAAGAAATTACACATTATTCGCTACTACTACTACTACTACTACTACTACAAAGTATGTACAATCACACATAATGATATTGCTAGTACTACTACTGACCTATAATATAGTGTTCTTCTTCTTGTTTTTCACTAAGACCAACGTGATGGCTCACGCTGCTTTTGTTGCTGGTGGTGGTGCTTTTGGACTTGTACTGCCTGTGCTGCCTGCAGCGGCTCGGGGAATGGTGTTGGGTCATCAGTTCGTGAAGATGGTGTTACCTGTGACGGTGGTAGTAGTGATAATAATAATAATCGATAACAATATTAATACCCTTACTCTCTGTACATGATGAAGTATAAATGGAACAAGGTCTCTCTCTCTCACACACACACACACACACACACACACACTATGTGGAATACTATATATATATATATATATATATATATATATTGTATAATATAGTAATGTTATGTTCTTAATATCATTACCTTTCTAGCTACACGAGGAAGAACTATTGGGCTCAAACGTGCTTCATTCTCAGGAGGTGAGACCTCAATCACAGCAGCAGCAGTTAAAAAGATAGATAGAGATTAAGACAGTGATAGTCATAGTCATAGTGATAAATCGACTTTATTATTCAAGTTTGGCAATAATCTTAGAAGCAAGCTTTCTATCTAGTACGGTAAATTAATGCTGGTGGTGGTGGTGGTGTTGGTGATGAACAAGTTGTTGTACAAGCTATATACCTGGCTATTATTGGCCCTGGAAGAGGATGATGAAGATGGTGATGATGGACCTACTGCTACTGCTGCTTTATATCGGTGCGAATGATGATGATGATGATGATGATGATGATGATGGGGTCCAATAGGCGGTGGATCAGCAACTACCGCACGTGAAGAATAAATTGGCACTGCTGCTGCTGCTGCTGATGATGATGATGACAGTGGTGATGGTGGTTGTACTAGTGGTATGCTGTAGTTGTAGCAAAACTTGTCGAATTTGTCTACGTTACCACAGCAAGACCTAATTGTTGTTGTTGTTGTAGTTTATCATCACATTACTCATCCTTATATTGATATGTTATGTTGTCATCATTGTCGTCATTTTCGTTATGCTCATCATCATCAGTATTATTGATATTATCATATCGCTAACCAGTGACTGAGACCATCTCCCTTTCTCCCGTGACTTCTTGCGTGTGATTTGTGGGGAGTGGCCGTATTGAACGTATCCCACCCCCACCCATTACGCCAATATCCATTTTTGACTCCATATCTATTCCCAGTGGAGGGAACCAACCATTGCATTTATCATCGGAATTTTTCTTAGAGGAGGAAATTTGTTTATGCGTTGTGTGTGTGTGTGTGTGAGAGAGAGAGGGAGAGAGAGAGAGAGAGAGAGAGAGAGAGAGAGAGGAGATCTAAATAATAGAGAATGAATTCAAACATGCACGTCGGCGAAAATTAGGCAACAACCCACCCACCCGATATAGGCTCCCTTGTGGTGTCCCCATTCTTGCGTGTAAGAGAGAATAATCTCCACCTCCTTTTTCCCTAATATGTCCTGTTATTTCATAATAATAAATACCCAATCACAGCAGCAGTATAAGAAATTCAAAGTAATAGTAGTAGTAGTAGCCTCAACGAAGCATTCTAGTGATTGATTCATCATCCAAATTTTAGTTAGTTGTCATCATCAGCGAGCAGCTCAGATCACATTACTACTACTACTACTACTACTCTTACATGCATTGTTGCCTGTAGAACGTGTTGAGTCCTCCGACGGTTGTAAGTGTGGTTAAAGTTGTAGTTCAGCAGCACCTGTCCTCCCACTTGCGTTAAAAGAGCTCCTTTATAAATTCTACCCTCTCTACCCACGTCGAAGAAATTGATTATCCGATAAACCTAGATGTATGTAGTATGTGGAAGTTGTAAATTTTGAGATCAACCGAGATGTACATCTCAGCATTATTAGGGAGTGCAGCTAGAATGACTAGGTTGTAGCGACTGGATACTGCGGTTGGCCGCTCATTTTTTTACCAACAGGATACGAGAAGAACCCCATCATCGATTTAGAATGAATATTTTGTTAATTCCGTCACTACCACCTTTTACTACTTCCCTTCTTCCTCCTTATCCTCCCCCCTTGCACCACCCTGTGCTAGCTAGCTACCTCCTTTTTCACGTCGATATCATCGCCACGAAGATGTTTCTTTTTAACATGCCATCGCACCAAATCCCTTGCAAAGTCGCGTGTCCGCGACTTGCCTAATTATAGTATGGATGCAGTTGGTCATGCTGATGGGTAGCATCTAATTATAGTATGGACGCAGTTGGTCATGCTGGTGGGTAGCATCTAATTATAGTATGGATGCAGTTGGTCATCTGGTGTATAGCATCTAAAATGAAAATTTTAAAAGTCCTCCCATATCTATGAATCATCATCATCATCATCATCATCATCATCATCAGTCAGCCAGTTAATCACTATAGTTATCATCATCCTCATCATCTTATTGTAAGCATTAGCGCTGCAGCAGTCAGTGGCTTTGTAATTATCCTACAAACAAACCAATGTGATCGGTCCTCGCATAGGCTTTATACAGATCCATTAGGATCTTTTGTTTTTGGGGGGATGTATGTGCTTTCTCGTCCACTCTATCCATGCCTTTCCATCCTTCTGAACTAGAGGAAGAGCCCGCTCCCATTGCAGAACTACACCTAAGGAGGATATCCTTTTCTTACTTACATCAAGACATCTCTCTCTCTCTCTCTTCTCTTTCTTTCTTTCTAAATATATATATATATATATATATATATATATGCATGCGTACGTGCGTGCGTGCGTGCGTTCATACGTGCGTTCAAAAATATGTATCTATGTGACTGTATCCCAGAAGCGCTAACTACCAAGGAGCACCCAGATATGAAGGCTACTATGTAAATAAGATTGGTCTTTCTCACCTTTTCTTCCAAATAATAGGATGAAATGGATTATGGGTGCAGGTGCCGCAACCACCGAACCCCTGATTCGTTGAGGGAGAGCGACCTCTTTATAGAGGTGAGGTAGAAGGGGTCCTTCACCTCTCTCTCTCTGTCTGTATGTGAGGAGATCTCAACTCACGTGGAAGGCTTTTTCGAGGGCAGGAAATCCTAGGAAATCCCCTTTGATTTGATGGGAACGACATCATACATTGTTGTGAGGGCAGGAAATCCCCATTGATTTGATGGGAACGACATCATACATTGTTGTGAGATTCGAAGTAGTAAATGGTGACGACAGAAGTTGTGTTGTGAGCCAAAAAGAAAGGAGAAGAACACACAGCAAGTAGTAGATCTGCGTGCTACTACTACTACTACTACTACTACTAGATCTACTACTACTACTACTAGGAGTACCTACCTACACAGTGGTGTGTGTGTGGGGGAAAATAGCAGCAACAGCAGCTAGCAGAACCGGCAGACAGAGGCACATTCTTTGGTAGGAAATCCTAGGAAATCTTCAACATTATTTTGAAACCTAATAGAAACAACAGCAACAACAACAACGACAACGACAACAACAACAACAAGGACGAACAGAATAACTAACAACAACAACAACAACAATAAGTTCACGACGGCTGTCCTTGAACATTTTCCATTCTCCTCTACGAACAAATGGAGTAACCCGACGCCTATTGAAACCAGAGAATTCATCAACACACCCACAATACGAATTTCGCAAGAATGGTATGTTGAGACCTTCTGCATCATGAAAATAACTAGGGACGGACTCTCCTTCTAACCTGACAAGTGGCAGAATTTTTAACTCGGTAAACACTTCAAACTCTCAGAGCTACATGCAAAACTTAGGCAAAGACGGCTTAAGTAAAGACGTAGAGGTTTCTTGGACACGAAGAGTGGAATGATGGATCAGCACGGGGCAGACGGCAAGGGGGCTGACAGATACGAAGTGACGAAGAAGTTTTTAATGCTTTTAAGTAGCAGCGTTGTATGCATGCGAGAGGAGAAACATTATCGTTTCACCAAATAATTTAGATCAAACACAAAAATAAAAGGAAGAAAGGGAACAATCCATGACCCCGAACACAAAAAATGAAAAGAGAGAAAGGGCACAATCCACCACCCCACTGAGAAGAGAGGAAAGGACAGGCAGTTCCTAGTAGAGCAGCAAGTGTGCAGTCTCATCCTTACTTATACTGATGCTCGTGCTATAAGCATTATCATTAACCTTTTCTCCCCTTCCTTCCTTCCTTCCTTCCTTCCTTCCTTCAACGAAGTTCAACAACCCAACGGAGTTCCACAAGAACTTCGTAGATCTTATAGACTCGGATGTTGAGGTAATAATAACAGCTAAACGATCATACTACGTTCTGGCTCAATATTGAAGCTTGTATGCTGACTAAGGAGGATAATCACGCATGGGAGCGCGACCTTGAACGGACATGGGAGAACGTCCCAGAGAGCCGCAAAGGAGAGCTGAAGGCGAGGCAGATCAGCATCGATCGCGAGAAGAGGAAGAGGTATGTATGTGTACAGCTAGAATCTGCAATTGATTGTGTTCCCTCGTTATGCTTAAATTATATTATTTAACATCCCTTCAAATTTATAACAATGGCCGCTTGTGCGTGTGTGTGGGTGGTTGGATTGGTCACGATGGATGGTTTCAAATAGGATGAAGATATCACGACTAGAGAACGTAGAGAAAGGAATGGTCAGATACCTCACGATCATTCTTGACTTTTCAAAAGGTGAGTAGTGTGGTTGTTCGCTGATTCTACTCGTGAAAGAAAAGTCAATAAACCGTTAGTTGATGAAGTACAGACGTGCATTCCTTATATGTACTCAATCTATGCATTATTCATGATTAGCTATGAATTCACGAGACTTAAAGCCGACGAGGAAGCTTGCGACCGAGAAAGTTATTAGCAAGTTTATTAAGGAGTACTTCAACCAAAACCCTATCTCTCAGCTAGGTAGTACTTAATTCTATAAAGAATAATAATATGAACAAACTTCGTAGTAGTAGTAGTAGTAGTAGTAGTAGTAGTATTGCGAGTTGTTATAGTCCCGTGATTAATTTTGTACTGCCAGGCCTTGTGATTGGATGTGACAGGATAGCGCACAAGATCACTGAGCTCTCTGGAAATCCAACACAGCAACTCTTGAATCTAAAGCGAGTCACCAAAGGCTATTTGCACTCCGGAGGAGAATTCTCACTTCAGAATACGCTTGAGTGTGCTATTGCATCGTTGCGACATATTCCTCCATACGGCAGTCGGGAGGTAATAGAAATAAGTTGTTGTAGAAGGGAAAGGACGAGGCGGTGAAAATAAATGGAAAAAAACAGTGGTATTGGTACTAACGTTATTTAATTAAAGATTCTGGTCGTGATGGGGTCATTGAGTACTTGCGATCCTGGAAATATCTTTGAGACCTTTAAGACGCTACAGGAACACAAGATAAGGTGGTGGTGTGACTATGTATGATCAATTACGACGACACCTGTAATGATAATAGCTTGTCGTCGTCGGTGTCGTCGTCGCCCTTCACGCAGAAGATAGATTGAATATATGGTAAATAATATTGACATTTTCTCTTTCTTTAACATGTAATATTATTGTTCCAATTCCTTTTCGTTAGAGTCTCAGTGATCGGTCTTGCGGCGCAGATGCATGTATGTAAGAAGCTCACTGAATGCACAAAAGGTAGTAATTTACAACAATAATGATAACATTTAGAATTAATATGTAGTTGCTGTAGATGTAGCAGTGTAGGGAGGAGCTGGTAGGTGTACCATCTCTCTGATCTCATAGTGGTGATGAATGAATATGATATGTGTTATGTCTCACTATCACTGCTACTACTACTACTAGGTCGCTACGACGTCGTGAGAAAGAGCAGCCAGACTTCTTCGGACAACTGCTACGAGGACTGTGTACTTGCACATGTAAAGCCATTTGGAATCGAGATTTCCTCTACCAACCAACAGGTAGAAGACAGATGAAGAAGGATTATACATCTTGGAGTAGTGCATGGAAGAGATTATCACGAATAATAATCACGAAGAAGATAGAGAGGAGGGAGAAAGGAATCGTGTCTCTTCCGCTGTAGGAAAGTCGTCCGCTCCTCTATCAACATTCGCATCATTTAATTGATGATTTTGCCCTTTTAGTTTGTATCGTGATCTATTTTGTTCTTAGTTTGTATCGTGGTCTACTTTGTTCTTTCCCCCACAACTATTCATATAATCTCGTAGTATTCAAAGAACAAACATGATGTATATTGCAACGAATCACTGACTGTGACTGACTCAGGGCGCTGGTACTGGCCGAAAGTTAAGGAAATGGATTCGAATGGGGTTTCCAAGGAAGAAAACTACCAACTACCCGACCCTATGCAGTGTAAGCTTTATCCAGTAGAATTGCTACTGCTACAACAGATATTATCATGCCGCAATACCGCACATGATTGTGATGATGATGTTGATTCTAATATTTTCAACGCTACTTCTGCTACTATTACTACTACTACTACTACTGCTGCTCCTGCTACTTCTACTACTACTATCAGTGCCACGATGAGTTCAGTTACACCGGCTATTTTTGTCCAAAATGCAAATCGAAGTCGTGCGAATTGCCGACAACTTGCCACATCTGCGGAAGAACACTCGTAACAAGAAAAGAAATAATAATAAGAAGAAGAAGAAGACATTTTTTATCAGCATTTGTTTCTTACATTATCCCTGTGTTGTTTGTTGTTCTTGTGTCATCGTCATGTATCATAATCTCAATGAAAATGTTTACGCTATCACTTGTCGTTATCGTCATGTATGATAATCTCAAATAAAATTTTTACGCTGCTATCATCATCACTTGAACTGTTCTCACCGATGATTCTATCTTTGTCCTTTCTTGCTCTTGTTTCGTGCCATATATGTCCTGCTGCAGAAGCATCATCCTCATCATCAATCATCATCATCATCATCATCATCGTCATATGTCAATTGAATCTCCTGAGTCATGTTATTACCCGTGATATCCTCTTCTGAACGAATCAAGAATGAAGATTGATATTAAGAATTATAATAATAATAAGGTGTCATCACAACATCTTGCCCGTTGCTACCACCACTTATTTCCTGTGAATGAATTTGTGGAAATAAACAAGACTCCTCCTCCTCGTCCTTCTCTACCGCAAGTACTATCAATAAGAATAGCAGTTTGAACATAGTAGTAGTAGTAGTAGTAGTAGTAGTGTGCATGTGGGGAGGAATATGAAAAAGAATAAGCAAGATCTTGTAAATGTCATAGTAGTGGTTATGGCAAAGGAAAGATTTAGTTGGTTGGTTGGGAGAAAATGAGGAGAAGAAAGAGAGGGAGGAGAAGAAGAAGAAGAAGAAGAACCCGCGTAGCCAGTAGTCTCATTATATTTTCCCTTTATTATCAATCACCCTTTTCCTTATTTGATTCATTCTCGGTCGTGTGTTCCTCCGTTGGTATAGTAGTGATGACATGGATGACCATAGTGATGATGATGATGATGATTATGATGATGGTGTGTGATCCTCCTCCTCCTCCTCCTCGTTCTTCGCGATGATGTTCAGAGTGCAGTAGCTACAGGAAAGATTAAAGGAAAAATTGATGAAGGAGGGGCCGATGGGAATGGCGTAGCAGCAGATAAGAGAAGCGTAAATAATAGTATATCTTTGAACAAGAAAGAAGGAAAAAAGGTACAAGGCGAAGAAGAAGAAAACAATGAGCTGCTCCATCATTTCTGGGAAGGAGATTGTTTTGGTTGCCAACGAAAATTAAATACTTTCGAACGTGTGGTTGTAAGATGTCCAAAGGTAACCAAACAAACATATCACACAGAGGCAGACAGAGAGAGAGAGAGAGAGAGAGAGAGAGGGAGAGCATGGACATTTTTATTTTATTTGTAATATTATTTTTTATGTATGTTATGAAATCCTAATAGCAGCCCCCCTACTAATCTCAGTGCAATGAACGCTTCTGTGTGGACTGCGACATATATATCCACGAATCGTTGCATAACTGCCCAGGTCATTCAAGCTACCATTATTATCATTATTATTATTATTGTAAGAGAAGAGACATAGCCATTATGCGTTTGTGTGTTTTTGCCTGTGTTTGTCGAATTATGGCATGGCTGTGGGTTTTCGCTAAGGCGTTAATTGCAATGATTTGTTGTTAGGTTGTTTATCGATGACGATGTAGTAAAAGTTGATTCTTAAGCAGAGATAGTTGTATCTGAAACAAATTAGTTTCTGCTACTAGTAGTAGTACTTGTACTAGTAGTAGCTCGATAAAATACTCCGTTGCATAAGTGCATTTATTTTATATGATAAGGCAATGCGCGATCGATGCTTCCACATTCCTAGCTTCTCTCATTGCATTGTGATGATGCTGCATGCATGGCAACAAACGTGCTCTTAGCTGCGAGCTAGCGAGGCTAGAAGGCGTCGCGCGTGACGAGCTCGGCTTGTGTTAAGCGTACGCGCCTTCACATTTGCTTGCTTGCTACGATGCGCTAAGTTAAAGTGTTGCCGCTGGCGATAACAACGCCAATATCTCATTTAAACAATGTTTTCTATGTCGTTATTGTATCTAATTCGGGCATCGTATTATAAGGCCTGTACGTAGGAGACTAATAACTAGCTAGCTAGCTAACTATAGCGCCTTGGTATTATTGCAAATTGCGCATATGCGATGCAAACTTGCCTTACGAGCTACGACGCGTGCTAGCCATCGCAATTAATTATGATGCTTGTGAGTGCCAGTTGTCAGGAGCCGGAAATAGAGGGTCGCCCATTGGCCACATTTTAATTGTGTGTTGTGAAATATGCACGCATTCTATGCTAGTATGGTGCAGCATGTTAGCGGCGTGAGTCTCGGCGAATTATTTCAATGAATGAGAAGGAAAATTGCAAGCTATTAGTATCCTGCTCTAATGTCGACTGTATCCAGAGGCAAATGTAAATCAATTACTCAACTGTTTTCGTGCATGCTACGACAAAAAGAATGCAACATTTTCATGTTAGACTCTTGCTGCTGCCACCAGAATCTCGTTCTGCTATGAATCTAGCTTTGAATTCTTGGACTGCTTACGATCGGCAGGGACTGCTACTTTAAGCGAGATATTCTTCTCTGAGAAAAGATCCTTATATTTAAGATTGCTACCCATGTCCGCCTCACACAAAACAGAATCGCTTTCCTCGTATAAGTTCAGCATCTGTCGAAAGGTGAAAATACATTGGAGAGTGAGTGAAAATTGTACACGTAAAATAATGTATATATATATATATATATATATATATATTATTTATTTGTATTTATACATATATACTATATGATAAAAAAAATATGTGCGTGTGTATTTGTGTGAAAGAGCAGAGAGAGAGAGAGAGAGAGAGAGAGAGAGAGAGAGAGAGATATTACGTGCAGCTAGGTATGGAAGAAAAGAGGAAGAGAAGAGGAAGACAGAGAGAAAGAGAGAGCGAAAAGGAGTTGGCATTTATTGAAAATTATGCATGTATCCATCCATGTATCCACTGATTGCATCATTCTGTATCAGTACTTGCTATACAGCAAGCATCACCTGCATGCAAATATCTTCAATTTCATGACGATTTGTGCCGAACTTGTGCCACCATTCTCCATCACGCCCAATCTAAGAATGATGTCATTATGATGATGATGATGATGATGATGATGTTGATGATGTGTACTATATCTAGTAGAAGTAGCAGTATCATCAATATTTCCTACACTTTAGAATCATAACTTGCATGCACTTTATATTTTAATATTGGAGTTAAAAAATGAGAATAAACAAATTGATTAATTGATTTCTTCGATGATGATGGGTTTTTCTTCGGAAGAAATGATGATCACAACCTGCTGGTTCATCATCTCAGCTGCAAGATATATTGCGGCGCATGCAATAGGTTCTGATGATGATGATGAAAAACAATTTGATGGTGATTATAATCACGAATATAATAATTTTCGATCGCAAAATAGCATCTCTGTTAACATAACAAATGATCATCCAAATACACACATCCCCTTTCCTCTCTTTTTCGATGTGTATGAGAGAGAGAGAGAGAGAGAGAGAGAGAGAGAGAGAGAGAGAAGAGAGAGAGAGGAGAGAGAGATGGGGGGAGGGACTAAAGAAAGACCTACCGGGCTTGTACTGAAGACAGAGAGTCGTACGAAGGCTGCAATGTAGTCGTAGTATGTAGGTAAGATCACGACGACGATAGATTCAGCACTTATCAACTACATCATATTATATATGAGATAGAAGGAGACACGGGTCACTAAGCACAAAAAGCACACGGCTACAAGACGACGACGCAGTCTTCTTCTTCTTCTTCTTCTTCTTCTTCTTCTTCTTCTTCTTTTTATCATTTGCAACTGCTGTTTAGCCTTTCAATCTTAGCATTTTATCGAGTTGCTTTTGTTGTTGTACATTATTATTATCAATTAACAAACAATACCTATCATTGAGCAGACTCCATGTAAGAATGGCTAATTCCTCGGAACCTGACTCCGTATGATGAGAGACAAACAATAACAACAACAACGAGAAGAAGACCAAGAAATCATTCGCTATTCTTACGTCCTGCAAAATCAAATAGATTTTCCCACTGAAATGATGGATGATGATGCCACATGCTCAGCACACCCACATCCACACATACATAGAGAGAGAGGAAGGGGGGGGGGAAGAAAGAGGGTGAGTGAGAAAGGGAGGCGACTCATCCGGTTATTATGAGCATTTTCTTGATGGTTATTGATGATTATCAGCAGTCATCATCATCATCATCATCGTCATCATGATTCATCATGTAACAACGTCATGTACGAATATAAGTAATAACCATTAAGATCCTGTAGAAAATGCAATGCATACTGATGGGGATGTCGCGATGACATATTGAACCCCAAGACTCTAAGCACAAGCTGCTCATGTCTCACGACGGTATCCTTCATTTGCCAATAGCCCTGGTGTGTGTTAGCAGTTGTTGTTGTTGTTGTCGTTTGATGATAAGAAAACTATGAATCGTTGCAGTACTTATACCCACCTCCGTGTCGGTGACTTGAAGAGGGGGCTTGTCTGGGTGTCGCAACCGGTATGTGGTATTCATTACATCTATTATTATTTGTTAATAATAATAATTATTATTATTATCGAATCTAGAGTAATATGACAACTTGATAATTATTACTAATATGTATCAAATCAATTAACGCATGAACCACCTCTGATCCTCCTACTCGTTTCTTCTACTTTTGAGGCCAGAAAGAGACAGGTTTGGGCAGTCAGCTGTATTGTGCATACAGCAAATGTACGGGAAGATGATGATAATAATGATGATGATGATGATGATGATCGTGGTGATATGAAGCAATCCATCGTAATCATAATAATCATCATTATAAACATCAACATCACAATCCAACTTGTTTTGAAGCAATTGGTTCATTCTCCTTTAAAACTACCGACTAATAGATTCTCCTTCAAAACTAGTAGCTAATACCTACCAAATGCGGATACTTTTTGAGGCTACATTTGGCATAGAACTGATGGAAGAAGTGAATTGCCGTGCAGATTGCTTGGCACGGCCTTTCTCAAAGAACAAAAGAAAGAAATTATTGAAAACGAAAATCAGAGAAATAGAACAGATCTGGAGGAATTTGGAAGCATTCATCTTTTCTTGAGTGATTCTCCACTTTGTCGTTCAGATCAGAGTAGTAGTAGTAGTTCAAAATTGGTACTACATCAGAAGTGTGCTGGGGTGGTGGCGAAAATGATCAAACTCTAAAAGTAAGTATCATCATCTTTGCGACATAATAGGACCCTTATCATATATAGTTGTTGATTGCATTGATAAGAAAGTAGTGTAGTTGGTGTAAATGTAGTAGTTAGGGTATTATTCAAGTTCTTCGTATCATCGTACAGTTCTAGCCGGATCCCAGCTTCTTGAATTAAAGCGACAGATTTCCTGTATTTATTCAGGCACATTGTTTATAACGCAACCAAATTTAAAATTTCTCTACAATAACCACTAGATTAGGTTGTCGTTTTAGTCTCTCTCTCTCTCTCTCTCTCTCTCTCTCTCTCTCTCTCTCTCTCTCTCCTCTCCCCTTTCATCAGAATAATAGGGTCATGAGAAGTCGTCATAGTCGATGATTACGAATGAGGGCTAGAAGTGAGAGGAGGAGAAGGAGGAGGTGGAGGAAGCACAAACCTCCTAATCTTGTTTTCAGTTTTCTCATCGATGCCATCCTTCCTTGATGGCGTGTTGAAGAGCTCCTTTTTGGTGTTCAATTTAGGCCTATTTCATATCTATTTTAGATATAATTGTGACACTATCCTTTCGTGGTGGTGGTTTTGAACAGAGCAACTGACCTGAGCTCTTCCTCAGTCCTTCTCAGCGACACAGTGTGCCAGTCATCACTTGCACCGCTCATTATTCGTGGATAGGCTAGAGTTAGGAATGTGAATATTAATAACAGTACGAGATGTGGAAGTGGAGAAGGAATTTTCTAAGGTAATAGGGACCTGCTGCTACGGTACTGTAGTCGTGTAGTCGTAATTTCAGGTAGTAGCAACGGTGGAGTCCATTTGCTGCTGTTGATCACAGCCTTCTCCTCCTCCTCCTCCTTATCATCATCATCATCATCATCATCATTAAGTTCCTTTCAATTCTTACCCCGAGTTATTGGCACACATGTAGTGAGTATCCGGTAGTATTCGGGGGATTGTTATTCTTTCAACAAATCGCTTGTCAAGGTTGACTGCGACTCGATTATCAGCCAAATAATACGTAAAAATGTACTGTCATACACCACCACGTAAACCCCACTTCTCCTTATCATCCTCCTCCTTTGTTCCGGTTTGAGGGGTTGGTTCTCATCATCACAGACCAAGCACGTAATAGCAGCAGCAACTATGAGAGAGGAGAGCGCTACGTGTAATGAAGAGAAAAAACGCATCGTGGAAGATCCCATTGATGTGGTAGCTGCAAACGAGCTTAAAGGCGAGTCTCATGCTTCGCTAAATTCCCGAAACGTGGTGAATGATGTCACCGAAACCAGTGCTGCTGCTTCTGATCCTAATGACACCACCACCGCCATCAATAACGACATTATACATATCTCAAGAGATGTGGTGAAGGATGGATTGACAATGCATAAGACGAAATTGAGAGAAGGAATGCAAGAAGAGAAAGGTGCTGCTATGATAGAAAGAAAGAAAGAAAGGAAGACGACGAATGAATTGTCAATGCCAATCGTATCGTTGTCATTGAAAATATATTGAATTATTATGTTTTCGTTTAGATCGAGCGAGGGGAACTCTGAGGTACCACACCCTTCCCATAGCTTCATCGGTCCGAGTGTGCGGTAATACAGGAAAGGCTGAAAGAACAAATGTCTTTAAGACCTAATAAATTTTTGATAATGCCTTGAAGAATCATCCTTTATCATAATTGAGTCGATAATAGTATCTTTTGGTTGTTACCACTTGTTTGTTAGATCCGTCGAAGCACGTGGACCGATATAGAAGCTACATGGTAGTAGTAGTAGTGTACAAGTAGTAGTTGTAGTACTTGTTGCAGTAGCGGCTGTGGTGATGGTGGTGGTGACGATGCTGCTCGATGTAGCCCTCTTTGTTTTGAGGCGTAGATAATTTATGCCTTCCTTTATTTGGTTGCCCCTCATCATTTAGATGTACACGATCGTTGTGTCATTTGCTGGTGGAAAACATGATGATGCCGACGAGGAGGAAGAGGAGGAGCACCAGCACCATAAATTGGAACAAGTACGGGTGTTTCGCCGTTATAGCGACTTTGTGTGGCTCAAGCATACTCTCGAATCCAAGTTCGTAAAAACATAGAAGAGGGGGAGGAGAGGGCCACAGGAGCTTCATTCACATTGCAGCAGCAGTGCATGACCACGGAATTATTTTCGGATGCCATAGAGGAAGGAGACAATTGAACAATTAACGTGAAGTACTTGCTAACTATGGCATGATATGTTGCCCTGCTCATGATAATCATTTCTTTTATTGTTGTTGTTGTTGTTCTTCTTCTTCTTCCATACCCCGTAGGTACCCTGGCTACATCATACCCCCCCTTCCTGAGAAGGCCGTTTTAGGAAGATTCCAAGCTGAATTCGTAAGTAGTCGTATGCGTGGATTGCAACGATTCCTCATAAGGGTGCTGGGCCATTCTATCCTAAGGTATTAATGATGATGATGATGATGATGATGATGATGATTCAAATCAGCGTCAATCAACCAATCAATCAATCAATCAATCAGATGAAAAAAGTGTGTGTGTGTGTGTGTGTGTGTGTCCATCATCACCAATATCGTTAGACCCGATCCTCTCCTGAGACTATTTCTCCGGATGGAGGTAAGGAATAGCAGCGGAATATGATGAACACCATGATGATGGTGATTTTCAGTAAGATGTTGAGGTGATGGTGAGGATGAAAGATATCATAATATAATTAATTATCCAGCATGCACCACGCAAGCAAAACGCGTAATCATACACATCGAGAGAGAGAGGGGGGGGGGGGGGGAATAAGGGGAACTCTTTTAAGTAGAAAGGAAGATGAAAATCACTAAAATCAAACCAAAATAGTTACCAAAGACTAATTGTTTCACATATGTGCATGTGGCACAAAAGGGTACATTCACAGGTGAGAAAGCAAAGACGTTTTTGGCTGCAAGTTCCCCCTCCTCCTCCTCCTCCTCCTCAGCTAGCATGACCAAAACCACAGCAGCAGCAGCAGCAGCAGCAGCAGCAGCAAATAACACTGGAGTTCGCTCTCCCTCTTCCTCCAGCAGCATCAGTAACAGCAACATAAGTAGTAGTAGTAGTAGTAGTAGTAGTACTGGGAATAGTAGCACCACCGCAGCAGCAGCACTCGGATCTCTGCTGTCAGGATTTGGATCTGCTATGCTCAAGCCATTTATCCTACGTGCCAAGCCCGCTTCTAGTCATCTCAGGCCAAAAACATCTGAAGATGAACTGTGCAGTCGGGAAACTCATCATTGTAAGTATATATATATGATCATGATAATGATTTTGATGATGATGATGATGATGATGATGATGATGGTGATGAACCTACAAGAGGAGACATTCGTGTCATAATATCTAGGCTCCGAACTAGAGCATCTGTTCAGCAGCACATTTGCGACCTCAATAGAGTTATTGGAACGCCGCAAGGAGGAGGGTAAGTCGTGGTTAGCTCTGGGACGTTGCCTCATGGGTATTGCAAAATCTGAAAAGGAAGATGACAAAGAGGAGGAGGAGGAGGAGAATGATGATTATAAAGACCAGTCGTCATCATCATCATCATTTTCACTTGGAGGTACTGAAGAAGCAAGTACAATCAATCAGCACGTTGAGAATGACTCATTCTGCTACTGCTACTACTTCTACTACCACTACTACTACTACTCGTACTTCGTTCCTCCCCCCCCCTCCTCCTCCTCCTCCTCCTCCTTCTACTGCTACTTGCACATAATATCCACAAGGTCTGCTGGCAAAGGTTGCTCGATGTTGTGATCGCATGCCCGTAATCTTGGCCCAAACCGTGGACATGAGCATCGAGAATTTTGCCGAACCATTGAAGGTACTACCAGTAAAAGTAGTAGTAGTAGTAGTAGTAGTAGTAGTATTTTGTGGTGATGGTATCAATGGATTACCAGTAAAGCTAGTAATTGTAGTGATAGTGGTAGTGATATTTTACGTACCAGAAAGAATAGAGAAAATGATGATCAGGTGGAGGGGAGAGAGTGTATTTCTGTTAGCAAAGACGCATACCCTTAGAAGTTAAGGCTAACCGCAATACTACTACAATATCTTCTTCTTACTTACGTGTTTCATCTTCTTATTGATATGAATTAGGACTATATTTCGCTGTCAAGCTCTATGAAGAAGATCTTGCTGAATCGTGAGAGGGCACTAGACACACATCAGATAGCTTTGAGCATACAAAGCAAGAAGAAGGCCTCTCTAAGTATAGTCACACCATCATCATATAGAGCATCTTACAGCACATCAAACACTGGGGGATATGATATATTGTGGTGCGCATAAAGATAACCAATGTATTATTATTGAGTTCCTCTTATCCTTCCTTCTAATTCCCACCATCAATATATTGATTTTCACATATTGTGCCGCCATCACCATTATTGCTTTTCTAGATGCGATTAAGGCTGCGTCCACGGCTGACAAACGCTCCATAGAAGCTGCTACAGCGGTGAGGAGAGAGAGAGATAACAATCATGCGCCGCCTACCTTGAATACTTATACACTTTTCTGATGACGTTGAGATGTCGGCCTAACTTATGATGATATCAAGGCTTTGAAGAATGCTCAGAACAATGTAGATGAAACCCAACAAGAACTTAAAGAGGTAAGATCACATTAATATTTCTAGTAGATCGGCTATGCTACAAGTATGACGTCTTCGTGCCTGTACGTGTGTGCGTGCGTGTGTGCGCTACTATTGCTATTACCATGGTTCTATAGATCACAAGATCGGCCCTGAATGAGAAAAACCGCTTTAAAGTTGAAAAACAAAAGGTATAAATGGAAAAGGAAAGTTGCAATTTTGTCACACAAAGTGTAGCGAATTCTTAATTGCATCATGATACTACCTTGCAAGGAAGGATTACCATATAGTGTCTTAATTACGCAATATGGTTATATATTAGGCTTTACAAAACTTTTATTTTGCTGTTCATTCTGTGCAGGATATAAAGCATGCTCTCAGATCGTTTGTGCAGTTGCAAATAAAGGAAGCAGAAGCCACCGCACAAGCCTGGAAATCCGTACTCGTGACTCTAGAACACGAAGGAAAGAACATTAAAAACGATATAATTTAAGTAATTTGCCCAAAAACAGTTGCATCTTGCTTCTTTTCACTTCGACAAAATGTCAAGATGTCAGTTGATACATACATTGTCTGGGCCAGCGCTAGCACATATCTAGATATATACTTCTAGACTAATGTGTTCATTTGTATTTATATATATATATATATATATATATATATATATATACGTAGCAGCGTGTGTGGCTACTACACTGCTATGCGATGCATACATGAGACGATGTAATAAAATTATAACATTTTTTCAATTGTCATCCTAATGTAGCTATCTAGCTATGCAGAGCCGCGCATGCATGTATAGATATGCTAGCGAGCTATTTATGTTATCAGTTATGTACTCAACATGCTAGCATGTACGTCTACAGAAGCTAGGTACATCTAGACATGTATATGCCGCTGCAGCTATGCGCTATGTGTTCTTGTTGCACGCCACATCGTCGTACGTGAATGCACGCCGCAGCGAGCATGCCACGCTATGGTACTAGAGTAGCCCTGCCTATATCTAGCTAGCCATGTGTCTAGAGCTAAGATGTAGCTGTCTAGCTGTGCATAGCCAGCCTGAATTAGTCCACTCAGTCCGTACAGACATGCATGTTTAAACATACGTCTCAGTCTAGCTCTAGCTAGCTGGCACTAAGGTTGATGCGCTAGCTAGCTAGGGCAATCTAGCTACTCTAGCACTGCTATGTTCGCCTGGCTAGCTGGATCGATTGATCTAGTGATCTACTAATGTCGGTATGCCGGTACTTTCTCTAGCTTTTGTCCCACTAGGCAAGTTCATAATCTAGGCTGTGCGTACATGCTAGCATGTTGCTGTGCGGAACAATGACACAGCAGCTATGCTCTAGTGCTAGAGCCTCGCATCTACAAGCAGGAGCATCGTTGCCGCAACTAATGACTCAAGTGCATGTTGCTGCTCAAGCTAAAAACAATAACAAATACTGCGAAGAACAAG
Organism: Bigelowiella natans CCMP2755; assembly: GCA_000320545.1. NCBI lineage: Eukaryota > Cercozoa > Chlorarachniophyceae > Bigelowiella > Bigelowiella natans. Next base: position 50,436 of record ADNK01001423.1, on the reverse strand, counting down.
GCATTGCATGCTATGCATGCTGCTCGTGATTGACGACAGGATACGACCTGAAACGCATCGTGCTTTCGTCGTAGTCGTGCCTAGGTGCCTCAATTATTACAGTGCATGCATGGTGGGCTGCACGCAAGTTAATTTGGTCAGTGTAGCGCGTGGCCGCATGCAAGTACATCTAGACATGTCTTAGCGTAGACGGCTGAGTCGTTACGAAATAAGGCGTAATCTATACTAATGGCCATTCTGCACTAATACGGCTGCACGTTGCACTGGGCACCTCTAAATGCAGTATTCTTCAGCAAAATGATTCGACAGGTAGGTAGGTTAGAATACGTATATGAACTAGAGTTGCCGGAGCAACGTGTACACTTCATATAGTTAGTTTGATCGAGTGATATAAATAGTCGAAATGATATTGAAAAAAAACTTCGTGCACGATTCATGCACATTCGGCGAATAAGATTTAACCAAGCCAGCAACCTTCCTGCTGTCGGTTATCCACGTGCACAACTCTATAACATTCACCCCACTGTTATCAGGGCTAGTAGCATCCAATTGTCGGGAGGTGCTTATTTTCGCTAGATACAAAAACTGTGACACCAAATACGGTCATTTCATGTATTTACTTAAGAATTTCCTATGGAATGCATTCCTAATTGTGTCGTTAACGAAGGTTTTCTGTGCCTTTGGTGCATCCCTAGCTTGATTTTTGAAAACGACGTCTTCGTACCATCTAATAAGAAATAGACGGGATCACCGATGTTGAATCACACGAAAAGTGTAGATTTCTAACAGCAAGAAAATTAACAGACCTCTTTTTGACATTGAAATTCGACTTGCCACCCAAATTCAATAATGGGTTACCCCGTGATGCCGCCAATGTCCTCTCATGGTCTCTTTTAGATGCCTCCTCCATTTGCTGGAATATTTATTTTCGCGTTTAAGCAGGGCATGGGCATGTTCATTTTCAGAATACAAACCTGACGTAATTTTGCTTCCTCCCTCTCCTTTTTAATGCGCGCCAACTCACGCTCTAACTCCGCTTTTTCGTCCTCGTCATCATCGCTGGAAATAAGACACAAGAAATTAAAGATCTGACATAGCAGTTTGTAGCTACAAAACTTTAAGTTTTCCAGTTTCCTTATTTCAAAACTTATCTTTAATCTTGCAACTTCAACAAAATGTTAACTTGTACTCTCTACCTGTCGTCGTCGTCATCTGAATTATCCGACTCGTCGTCATCATCGTCGTCATCATCGTACTTCGATAAATCCACATTCTCCAGCGTCAATGTTGGGGCAACTGCACACAATTATCGTTTAGACACGATTGGATGTATTTTTTTCCCTTCGATAAACAATGAAGTTACCTTCTTCATTTCCTGCGAGTGGGGGAAGTCCTAGCTTCTTTCTCCTCTCTAGATATTGACACAAATTAACTCAGAATTCAATCAAATGGTAAACATAATCCACAATTTCTTTATACGCTACTGATATTCACCGTTTTCTTTTTTGTCGAAGTGTTCCTTTTCTTTCTTCAAAAGCTCAGCCTTGAGGTCGCGCTGGTTGATTTCTTGCGCACTGCCTTGTCCAACTCCTCTGCACCATTGAAAATTATTTCTATCATTGACTCCTTTGCTGATACTAATACTACTACTGTTACTACGACTACTACTACCACTACTACTACTGCAATTAGTACTTATGATAGTGAAGTCCATATTTGTACCTTGTTTTGAGAGTGAGCTGTCCAGGCATGTCACGGGAAGAATACTGTGCCCTGGGAGCATAGTATCTATATCCACCTGGATTGGCGCTTCCCACAGCAGGATGGAATGTTGGTTTATGAGCAGTGGTCATTGGACCTTCTGACAAAGAATTATCAAGAACGAAAGTTGACGTCCACTTTTACATCGTTTCGTCTCATTGACTAGATCAGCTTTTCATTTTATCCTATCTACAACCATGTTGCGCTATCATTCCCTCCTCTCTTGGTATTTTTCCATCCCCCCGCCCCTCTTTTTTTTTCTGTCATTGATATTAGAAGTTCAACGTGCAACCTTTTTAAAGAAATGAAGCAAGGAAAATCCCTCCCCGCAAGTAGTAGCACGGAAGGTACGCTGCCCGCTAAGAAGGCTTTATTTAAGATTTATCAGTATTATTTTGTTGTGTAAATTAGTAGAAATGCATGTCGTTTGTCCTATTATATGAAACCTTATTTTTTCGGCAAAATTGATCGTACTCTGCCCCCCCGTAGATGCATTCCGAAGCGGGGGATTCGTTCACATAAAGCAGAATAAGGGCAGATCGCGAAAGAAAATGGCACATCGAATTATAAATCGTGTAGTTCTCAGGATGCTAGTTCGACGAGCGTCTGCATTCACTCCAAGACCGCTGATTAAGACTATGAATATACACATAAATCCGCAGGTAAATTTTACGAAGTAAGTACGACTCTTCATTGACAGCTGAAACATGAAATGGACAATATTTTTAGATCTTGAAGGCACCTATCACTCGAAGCCTTTGTACCGAGCGACCGTCTGATAGGGAGCACGGCACAGTGAAGTGGTTTGACCCATCGAAGGTAATCTAATCATATCATCGCAAGAAATGCCCAATTAACTTATTGTGAGGATTGGAATGATGTCAGGGATTTGGCTTTCTTATGAGGGAGAATGGATCAGACTTGTTCGTTCATTACACAAACATCCGTGGACAGGGTTACCGTGCATTGGAGACTGGCCAACGTGTAGAGTTTGTAATCGCAGATTCAGAGAAAGGGCCCGTAGCTGAGGATGTTACTTTGAGTACCCGTTAACCAACTCTAAATTGCAAACAAAGGACATCACAAAGCACAGGAATCGATGCAACTAAAGTAGGGTATATTTCACAGTGGTTCCGATGTGAATGTCTAATGAACACAGCAGCTTAACCGTCCCTGCTGTTGGGCTGTTCCCAGAAGTAGAGACAATATGTGCAATTTCGCCATTTAGCAAGTACATATAGACCCATCGCCAAGAACTCGAGCGAATAAAGATGGGTTGCGGAAGCCTCCCATGTTACACAATTTTTCCTTTTAGAAACAATGCCACGATCGTATCAGGGATCTGCCATACTACGCTCTAGCTAGCTAGCGCTCGTCATTGTAGCTTGATAGATCTTGCACGCTGTCTTTTTCAAATATATATATATATATATATATATATATATATATATATATATATATATATATTCTGTCTGTAGTTCATATACGCAAAAAACACAAGGCAAATAGGTGTATCGTTCGATGTATTCCATGCACGCCAACATGTTTATACCTAGATATAGATACATCGGATACCATGTTATTAGAGCGTTGAGAAAAATCATGACTAGATGTATGCGGACACACCTAGACACCCCCCGTGTCAGCAGCGTCATGCACCAGTCAATGAGTTCGTATGGTACACTAGTACATGTTAATAGACAGCAATGTGTTGTGATCGAAAGTATCTTCCATGTTTCACACGTGCTAGCGTGTAGCGGACTCGACCCATGCTCTAGTGCTAGCTAGCTAGCATGCTTGTCGCTTACACCACATTCTTCAACACTAGAGCATAACAACTACGCACGGCGCTATCTAGCTGTGTTTTATGTGCGTATTCTATCATAGCATGCGTCTAGACATAAACGTGCATGTCTAGATCTAGAGATGTGCCACATGTGTGCTGATTTCCACACATGTGCATGAAAGCATATCAAGGATGTCTAGATGTCGAGCATAGATGCATGTGGTCAAATTGTACATGTACATAGCATGGGCAGTCAAAAATGATCACACAATCCGTTCACCTCTCTGTTGTCTAGATCTGATGCGCTCTACCGTAACTAAGCAAGTAGACACAACAACAGCAACAGCAACCGACCAGCGATGATACCCGTACTAGGCACCGGTATGGCATAAAAAAAGGCGCCATCATCAGCCACCAGCGAGCCAGCATTCGCATCTTGTGTATAGTTTCGAGGCTTGAAAGATACGATCCACTCATCTATGATATCGCTTAATAGCATTGGTGACATACAGAGCATGTAGCGTCCCAACATTGCAAATACTATCAGTACGAACGAACGACATTCTACATTCATCACGTCATATGTGAACCTGTCTATAGTTTCAAGTTGCATATAGGTTTGGGGTTACTCGAAAGGTTGTTGTTTGATTCGACTATTCTGTTCCTCATCCTTGTAAACTCGGTAGTAATAGTCACAATGGTCCCGCTGCCCAAGCATATCTACAAACTCTTCATCGTGCGTAATTATGATGAGCTGAAAGTTTTTCTGCTCCAAACGCCGTTGAATGATTTCATTAAGAGCCCGTGCAAATTGACGGATGTTTGCCTGATCAAGGTTGGTAGTGGGCTCGTCCAAGGCCAGAACTCCACATTTAGTGCAGAAGGTTTCTGCCAATGCAAGTCGTATTAGCAACGACGCTAGGACCTTTTGTCCAGCGCTGCACCGTCCACGCATATCCAGTAACGTGTCACGCTGCTTCATAACCACACGATAGTTGTACTGCCGTCGTCCCTTGAGTTCTGTAGTGTGATTGGACTCTATTCGAATTTCTTCTATGTCCCGACCACAGTAGGTGGTCGACCAATAGTCTCGGAGTACATCGTTGATCTCCTCCATTTTTGCAGAGTGGTACTCCATCAGGGCTAACTCAAGGGCATTTGAGTACACTTCCAGGTCTTTCAGTGCCTTCTTATTGATATATGTTTCTATCATCAGCTTGCGATGTTTCTCTTCAACATCAAATAGCCTCGGGGTTGCTAGTTCCTCGTCATTGCGGGTAATTTGCTGTTTCTTGGCAGCGATCTTTCCCTGTAACTTATCCACACGGCTTTGAAGTAAACTTATTCTCTCCCGCACTTTCTCTGTCGATCCTTCCAGGTCCAATCCACCATGTTCTTTTAATTGAACATGCAACTCCTCCGCCCTTTTGCGGGCCACTACAACTTTTTCACATTTCTCCTTATAATTCAACATCGTATCTATTTTGTGTTGGGAGTCCTCTTTTGTTTTTATTAATTTAGTACACTTTTCTTTGGTACGAATTAAATTCTTGCGCTTCTCATCAGTCTCTGCAATGGCTTTTTGGAAACGCACCTTTTGACGAAAGAGGTTCTCACGTTCAGATCGCTTCTCGACAGATCCCAGCTCCTTCAAGGAAACTATTTTCCCTCTCAGAATATTAAACTCGCCTAATAAGTCCTGGCGCCATTTCTGTAACATCTTCTCCTGTTTTCCATGCTTCTCACGACAGTCCTTTCGTGCACGATTGACCCTTTCAAGTTTGTCTCTAATAGGTTGCAGTTCCTCTTTGAGGGTTTTCATCTTCGCATCAAGTTCCAATATCCGTTTTTCTTTCTGAAACGTTTCCTTATCAAGGGCCTCGAGCTTTAGATGTAGACGTTGATGAGCAGCTTGCTTCTCGCGCAGTTCGTTGACCTTGCTCTGCAGCTCTTCTCGACGTTTCAAAGTCGTTCTTTGCCGTGCTATAAGATCATTGATCTCCCTTCTGAGATTCGTATTCTCCCTACTAATCCTATCAATGTCAGCTTCAACCTTGGCTACATCTTCTTCGCTAAATCCTGCAGGGAGTGCTTCTTTCTCCTGTTGAATTTTTCTCTCATCATCCCTGCACTTTTCCATGAGCAACCCTATTTTAGTGATAACTGGTTGCAAGGCCTCCATTTTTTGCATACGACGGCGCCGTGTGTTTCTCATTATAGATTTAGCTTCCCGTGCCTTCTTAGCGCTGATAACTTTGTTCTCTAGCTCAACCATCTTTTTCTTTGCCTGAGGCAGCTGGCGGGAGAGCTGTTGGTAGTTGGTCCAGTTTCCCAGCATGTTACGGTGTGTGGAGAGTTTTGATGCAAGCTTGGCCTCCTTTTCCATAAACTTACGTTTTTGGTCACTCTTGCTCAAACTTCGGATTTTTTTGTCGACTAGGCTGTCAAATTCCCGAAGTTGTCCCTCATCCAAGCTACGCTCGCACAAGGAACATTTGTGGCTTTTGTGGGCTTGCATTTTAAGGATATTGTAGATCTTGAGGAACGGCTCCCACATATCGACTTCCTCCTTGACATTCTTGTGTTGCTTCTCAAACTCTGAGATTAGCTCAGGAAGGCCTTTTTCTTCTATGCAGATGCTCTTTGCCTCGAACAATTCCTTTTCTCTGAATATTTCTTTTCGTATTGTATCAACTTGACTTTTCGTTGAATGTAACTCGCCCTCAAACGAAGATACTTGCCGGTCGAGTTCTGCATGCTGGGCATCATCCTTGACAATTTCAGCACTTAGGCATTGAAGACCACGCTTGTTCTCAGCTATAATGGTTTCCGGCGTAACTTGCTCGACCTTATACAAGTCACAAAACTCGATTTTCTTCTCGTTAAACTTCTGTTCCAGCTCGCTCTTGCGATGTTTGAAACCTTGTTGACGAAGTTTGAGCTGCATCCGAGCCTCCGAGGCTCCTTGAAACTCCTGTTGCTGCATCTTAAGAAGCTCCAGGTCGCTATTTCCGGTCTCCAGTCTCCGCATCTTGGCATTTATTTGGTTTTGACAAGAACTCGAGTCCTCCATATCCTTGAGCTTTTTGAGCTCCGCCTCCAATTTCACAACCTGAACGTTCACATTCACATCCGATTCGCTTCCTAATTGAGCAGCTATAAGTCTTTTTTCATCTTCGATATTTCGCAGCTGAACCGATAATTTCTTCTTTTCCTCTCTACGATAACTCTCGTCTTGACTCACGCGCCTCATATTTTCACTAATCATTGCGATCTCGCGCTCAAACTCAGCATCCGCATCCGTCGCCTGCTTCTTATGCTTCTTCTCTCTGATGGTATTTTCTTCTGTGAGCCTCTTGAGGCTTTCTGCAACGTGCTCAAATGTCTGTACCGTCATTGAACCGTCCACATCAATCCCAGCGAGCTTGTATCTACGGCAGCACTGTATGGTTGTGATTTCACACTGCTTTTTATCCTTATCGTACTGCACCTGCTCGGCCTGAGCCTGTCCGATAGCCATCGTCACACTGTTTAATTCCCTTTCCATGTTGGATTTCTCGTCGATTAGCGCAGAATATTTCTCATTCAAGTTTTGAATCCGATTTTCTAACTTTGATATCTGACCTTGAACCTCAACCTTCGCATCCTTCAGTTGTTTGGTAGTGCCTTCGAGATCCTCTTTAACTTGGTTCCGAGCTTCTTCCTTCTCTTTGATTCGTTCCATAAGATTACGCTTCTCAAGGTCTCTTTTCAGTCTCAGATTCTCGATATCTTTGCCTGTTTTTTGCAGATCCTGAAGCTTTTCCATATATCGATTTCGATCTTCGGACAGTTTGTCGGCTTTCTCTTTGTGGGCCTTGATGTCACGCCCCAGAAGAATATTGTTGGATTGGATCTGCGGATAGCTTATACAAATCACAATGGTGTCAATCTATAACTTCATTCGAAAGTAAACCTTTTTCGCAGTCTGGAGGCTTACTTCCATAACCTTCATCTCGTTGTCTAATTCCTTTATTTGTTTAGATTTTTTCTTTCGAAGTTTATAAATTCGATCTTGTGCCTGTGTCCACCTGAGAATTAGGAATGTATATCACGGTTGGGCCATTTCTTCTGTATTGGTATCGTACCTTGTTGCAGCAAAGATATCGTCAAATTTGCTTTTCAATGTTTTAGAGTCACTTAGAGGCCAGTTGGAATCCTCCTATGTATTTTAGCGAATATGTTCGTTCCGGGAAAATATGTCCAGTAATAGAAACTTATATCTATCAAAGACCCAACCTGGTGGCAAAATACAACATTCTCCAAAACAGCTTTCGAGACTCCCAACAGAAGCGGAATTTGTTTCTCAAAGTCTGCACATCTTTGACTAACAGCTTTTTCCTGAACAGAAAGTTAATATCAACAAAATCCTAAGAACAACTTCGGCGTACCTCTCCTTCAGCCGTTCTGGTTCGTATGACGCTGTCTATCAACTTGTACTCGCGCTTTAATTTGGTCTTTTGAGTCAACTGAAAGGCGCGCGTTGCTACGAATGTCTTCTCATCTCCGGTTTGAAATCCAAGCATAACTTTTCCTTTGACTACAGGAACACCACGAATCTGTGCCGTAGAAAGCTAAAGTTACCAGAGTACCTCCAAAATGAATCGAATGGCCCGTTTTCAACCTTGGGATCGTGAACAAAGCTTTTACCCTTATCACTTAGTGGAGGCAGATCCCCAGTGGTTGCGAATTTTAAACATTCGATTATCGTCTGTCATAGAAAATTGTCAAAAAAATACAGCAAAACAGTTGAAATATCTACCGTCTTTCCTGAACCGTTTGCGCCAACGATGATCGTCAGAGGTTTAAAGAACTAAGCCATCATCATCTAGTGTCAACCAGAATCGAGAAGATGAATGCGAATGAAACCTCTATAGTTCCAGCCTTGTTTGCTGCGTACGATCGCACACCTTGGATCCTTAGTTTTTTGATAGTCGACATCCGAAACTCAACCCGCTTCGCACGGCTAGATCTATAGCTGCACTCGTATCACTCTCCTATGGTTTGGCGGGAGGTAAAAGAGATTGGGAAGGTCTTCTTCTTATGCTTTTTGTGCTTTTTGTGTTACAATTGAAGGGATTATCACGTGTAGACCTAACACGTGTCTTGTCGTACGCACATGCCAACCGTACAGTAGTACTCGGATTTATTCTGTGAGAAATAATTCCGACAAATTTACTACTCGGCAGTAAAACAACTCCTGCAACACTTTTTAGATCAACGAACGCAACGAGAACAAGGAAGAAGAAGCACTGGTCGAATGGTATTATGGCGGCCCTGAGGCCTAACCCTGAGAATCTTAGCCGGCTGGTCAACGTCCTTCAGGCGTGCATCTCGCCTGAGGTAAGTTCAGCAATGGCATTGAGAAGAGAGTTCTATAAAATATTTATGACACAGGTTTTTTGAACAATTTAGGATGCGATTAGAAAGCCAGCAGAGGCTCAAATTAAGAAATTGGAGGTGACACCTGGTTATACGAGCTGCCTCCAGGTCTGTTTGTGTTGCTTCTACTGCTGTGGTTGCATTTTTTAGAATACAACTAATCAAATGAAAGGTTATATACTCCCGGGAGGAGCTGAAGCTTGAAGTGAGGCAGAATGCAGCGATTCAGGTCACCACGCTCATGTCATCATTCTCTCGATTGCTCTATATATGGTAACGATATTCAGTATTGATTCTTCTTTTTTATTTAAAGTTTAAAAACACGGTTGCGAAGTACTGGAACAAGCGCGGAGGGTTAGTACAAAAGCTTTAGTTAGTAGTCGGCGCCTCAGAAGCGAAATGGTGCTAAATTGTTATCGTTCGCTTCTTGGTGCTCATGGTGATATAGACTGGATTGATTAAGAATAATGACTAAAAAAAATAGGTATTACATCAGTGACGACGAAAAGGAACACTTGAAAAAACAGATACTATCAAAATCGGCCTTCTCGGAGAAAAACATCTTGGTGTGTAGTTTATATGAATATAATTTGTATGCATAATGTTGCGTACATGTTAATGACCCCGTGGATATGTTGAAAGAGCAGCGCAAAGTGCTAAACATTAATGTCCAGGTTTACCGCCAAGTAGCAGTTGCTGTAGCTAAAGTCGCACGGTAGAGAACAATGAGTCGTATAAAAGTTGATATTGCGCAATAAAATGGAAAAATGGCAGCTTTTACCATCTTCCTTAAAATACTAGACAATTGAGCCCAATCATGCACCGAAGAGATGCTAATTCTTTCCCCTTCTATTTTTCTCAATATTTTAATTTTCCCCTTCTAATATTTTCATCTTCTATTCCTTATGATCTGATGATAATATTATAATGGCGGTTGTGATGATTATTTGGTAGTCGTCCAACGCTCACTGCTGCGCTTCGACAGTTTATTGTGATGTTTTGTTTCCCTATTCCTCTTTATCTACCTTCGGTCTAGTTCCGTGTTCAAATTATTTTTAGAGAGTACTTATTTAGTTTCCTACTTTTGCTTTATCATCGTCGGTGTAGCTTCGATTGGCCCAAAAAATGGCCCACCTTATTTCCTGCAACGCTGGAAGTGATCAGCAAAGGTTCAGAGGTTCAGGTTATTCGCGCTTTGCATTTACTCCTCGAGGTGCTGAGAGAGCTGAGTTCCCGTCGAATCTTCATGCTCAGAAAGGTAGGTACACAGCACAGATGATGATGATGATGATTATGATAATAATGAGGGAAGAATCAGGTTGCTGTCACCGCTGCTGAGATATGAATTTCGCATGATGTTATCAAACAATAGTATGAAGTTCTCATTTTTTCGTTTCGATAAAGGCGTTCCACAAAGCCGCGGGGCCATTGCTGGATTTTCTTCGTCCCGCATGGTTCAAAACGACACAGCAGCTAATAAGCGCAGTCTCACAAGGAAACTTTCAGCAAGCAAAGGCGATGTCAGAACGTTCTCTCCAGCTGTTGCGTTGCCTGAACGTGCTCGTTGCCTACGGCATTGCGAAGTTAAACGATTCAAAACATGCACGCGGTTTATTCGAGGGATTCTTGCAGATCTCTAAGCTCCTTCTACCTAAGTAAGAATCATCATGATTATGTCATCACATCACTACTATCATCATCATTACCATCTGTCAGGTGTCGTGACCAGCAACAAAAACAACATGCTCTGGCAAACGCCTTTCGAACGATGGTTCTCGTAATTGGCAGTACGATTATAGGATGTATTAAAAGGCATCCTATAGGATTTGCTGGATTTCTCAAGCCTTTCGCTCAATTTTATGCGGAGTCACTTACGAAGCCATTCAGTTCTAATCGAGAATTGATATTCGAGAAGCAGACGACGCAAGCTATCACATTCTTCTCTACTATCCTCTCCTCCCCACAGTAAGATTTTGAAGAATGGATACTAATGATGTTTCTCATTCCATCAGTTGGAGATGATGGTGATGGTTTCAGACATTTTTTCCCGTATGTATTTCTTCAAGGTATACGAAATTCGGTGAGGCTGTTGCTATTGTCTTCAACGCGAGCGTAGGTATTATACTAGTGTCACAGACAGAGACGGAAATCGATTATCAGCAAGATGACGTGGACACAAAGTGGATCACAAGAGCAATCATCGGCTTGATTCTCTTCGCAGTGATTTCTCCATCTGCTCCTCCTCTGCCCCACACTTTTTTTCTTCTCTATCTTCTCTTTCTTCTCCTTAATCTTCTTCTTCTTCTTCTTCTTCTTTATGCAGACAGCTCGTCATTTTATGTCAAAATATCTTATCTTTAACCAATAGCGTGTTTCTGCGGCTATCATTACCATCACTAATATCATCGTCAATAATAAAACAGGCTTTCAAGCAGACCCCAAAGCTGCAGAGCGTGCCAGAAACATCCTACGAGAGATTTTCGGACCGAAGTTTGTAGTAACGCTTGCGAATATAACCCTGTACCGTCTGATGATGTTGCAGCCTTCCGAGATAGAAGAGTGGAACTCTGATGGCGAGGAGTACTTCTTAGAAGTTGAGAATGTGAGATACGACGAGCATCCTGGTAAGGCGGCCGAAAATCTGTTTGGACGGCTCACCAGCGTGTTTCCTGATATCATTTGCCCGATGTTGTTTGAAGCTCTCAAGAAGCTAATCGCCAATAAAATGGCAAACAATACCCTCGAAAATGCGCTCACAAAGAGTGCGCTTTATCAAGCCCTCGGCGCTGTGAGTTTCATAGTGTCTGAGCGACTAGAAAAGCAGCATCGGGCACCATTTGAAGAGTGGTACAAAAAAGCCTTGCTAAGGGATGCTGTTAGTGGCGGCATAGTCGCATCATCATCAGATCGGAAAAATGAGGGCATTATAGTGCGTGCCAGGGCTGTTTGGTGTTTAGGAGAGTGGGTGGATCAAGTCAAACCACAGATGAGGCCCTCCGCGTACGTAAAGCAGCTTCTTATGATGACCATGATGGATGATGCTGACAACAACGACGCAGCATACCGAGACACATGCAACACTCACCAAAACCAAACAGATAGAATGTTACACATGTAGAGTACAACAAAAACGTGAGGCAAACTAACCGTACTCTTCTTTCCTTTGCTCCTTATCTTATGTTCTACGTTCGATTAGATATTCCATCGTTAGCAGTGCACTAAAATCCACCGATGCAGTAGTGAGATTGATGGGCGCCAACTGCCTCCAATCGCTGGTCAACGACTTCGCATTCAAGGACGGGCTTGAGGGCTATTGCAGGGAATTTCTACAAGGTCATGTAGCACAGCTTCTTGGTCTTATCACCGACTGCCGTACACTTCAAGCACGACAGAAGGTGGCAGAGACACTCCGGATAATAGTTGAGGCTGTAGGAACGTACGTCAAGCCAATCGTAGCCATGCTGATGAAGTTTCTGCCTGAATTATGGAAGCGGTGTGGAGATCCAGATGAGCTCAGGCCTATCATCATCATGATACTCAAGGCTATTGTCAGTGCTCTCGAATGGGAAAGTGTGAGACTTCACCCATTTCTCATGACCGTACTGCACCACTCACTCGATCCAAGGGCAAACCGAGCCTATCTTATCGAGTATTGTCTCATCGTCGTCGTCGTCGTCGTCGTAGTAGTAGTAGTAATTTGTTGTAGTAGTAGTAGTAGTAGTAGTGGTAGTCATCGTTGCCATTGGTGTCGTACATGTCCTCTCTTTGTCAAACATCTTTGTCATTATTACTCATAACATATTCCGTTGCTGCGTCTCTAATAGAAATATAATGAACTCAGGTTTGCCATGGAATTATGGCACGAGATACTACAGAACACGCCTTCTCTAAGTCAGGATCTGACGAATCTTTTCGCCGCCTGGCCACACCACGTCACCACCGGCATAGACATCATGATGGCTTCTTTGCCCGTCGTCAACTCATATATTTTGCTTGCTACACCCGCCTTTCTGAATAAGCATGGCGACCTGTTGAAGAACTCCTTGTGCCGACTCTTCGCAGATGTAAGGGACGAAGGTCGCGTCATGGTGGTAAAAAATATCGAGCACTTGGCTGAAAGATTGCCCTGTCAATTCACGAAAGTCATGGAGCCAATGATCTCTACCATCATTAAGGCGTTACTAGATTCAGCAGCAGCAGCAAGCGGAGAGAGGAAAAATAACGCACCTAGGGGGGTAGTAGTAGGGATATCGAATGACAAGACACTGCGAGTCTACTCACGTCTTCTCACACGATTGTTGTTCCAAGACACTAAAGGGATCATAGATCTGATCGGTAAACAAGTAGCGGGGAGCAACGAAAAGGTGGTACAAGTACTGGGAACCATAATAGGAATCTGGCTTGATCGGCTTGGTGATTCCTGGGAGCTGTACAAACGGCGTGTAGCGGCACTAGCGATGCTTAAGTGCCTTATGGACATTCCTAGCGATCGGCTTGTGGGCGCTCATCTCGCCGCCGTTCTCGCCTATTGTGGTGGAGTAGTGGCGGAGGAGGCAGCCGGTGAAACCAAAAACTACATTCCTGACTTCTCTGCTGTCAGACAGATTCCTGAGAAGCAAAGGATAGAAAGTCACCGAAAACTCATTCTCATCTCCAACGACCCAGCCCTTAAGATAAAAGTTAGAGGAGCGACAATCGAGGCACTTAAAAAAATATCTAATCGATTGGGACAACAGAAATTTGGGCAGCTTTGGAACAGTATTGACAAATTGATCAAGGCACCATTCTCCTGAAGGAAACGATGGACAACCTTTGCTTGCCCAAGAGTCCACACTCGAGTAGACATAATTCACAGCTTGTGCGCACACGTATTCTTTCTATTATTCATCGGTAATTTGCAATGTGGCCATTCTAGCATTGCATGTCACATCTAGTCGTGCTTTTCTATCATCCGCGCTAGCTGCCTCTCGCTCTGTGGCCTTGCGTTGCAAAATGTTATATAAATCGGCGCAGTCTGTCATGCAGCATGCAGCAAATATAAATGACAAGATGAGAGCTATCCTATAGAGCCTATTGCTAGCTTGACTGGAAGCGCATGATAGCATGCGTACGTCAGCCCAAGCTGTGCTGTGGGCATGCTAGCTAGCTAGCTAGCAGCATGAAGCACGTGCAGCATCTGCTAGACATGCTAGCATGGCTACACTGCTTGAAGAAGTGATGTGAACTTGGCGAATATGCTCACGCCAGCCTCAGCATAATCAGCCTGCTGCTAGCCTGTCTAGCCATGCTAGCATGGCAAACGGAGCACGGGCTGTTGTGCGATCTAGCTATATAGCGATGCACACACATGCACCAAAAAGACATGTTGTAGTGAGCCATGCAAGCCAGAAGCCAGCCAGCGAGAGCTAGCAGTGTCTAATGAATAACGTAACAGCCTGAGAAGCATGCTAGCATGTCGCAAAATGTAGGCCCATGCTCGCTCGTAGCTTTTGCCGAATAGATGATAGAAGAGTACGCGGCGTACTCCTACGAAGCTCGATAATTCTCTTCGCATGCGCACATTATGAGACGGATGTAATGATATGATTAAATCTTTTCAATAGTCATCCTAATGTAGCTATGCAATATCTAGATCTACTCAAGGCGCTCCAGTTCACCATGCCCAATTTAGTGAAAATGTACAATGCTCATTAACAAGGATGATATTAAGTTTCGTTGCGCACATGGTTTAGTTGTCGCACTCATCCGACTTCTCAGATATCGGTAGTTGTCCTAAAAGAGCAATTTGTGCTCGAATCTCATGTTGCAGCCTCAATATTATGTCGTTGCTGAGATTGTACTCCGTTCCTAATTTCTGAGCAAGCTCTTCAGGTTGAACATTTTCCAGTAGGGCAATGCGCACTTCTTGCCCTGTGACTGGTATTTGTATATCTAAGTAAACCGATCCTTTCTCGTGCCTCCTCCCTGCATAGTTCTTTATTATTTGTCTACCATCTTTGATGTTTGTACGCATTTCTTCTTTGTGTGATAGCGCTGAACCCATAGCTGCCGAAGATGAAGTCCCCACCCTTGAGTCTTTCTGACAATCGTAACTCAACTTTCTCATTTCATTATTTTCCTTTATATTTTTTTGCCTTCTCTTTTGCCATGACTGTTGGAGCTTTGCCGCCTCTTTTTCATAATGTGTCTGTTGAAAAAGGAAGGAATCATGATTACTTGCGAGTTACACAACATAGACGAAAAAATGCTTTTTCCGAAGAGAATACCTTAACGTGTACACGGTTACGATGAGCTTTTCTCATCCGTTGAATAGCCTCAGCACACCTTTAGATGAAATTACAAGATTGAGCTCAATAAATATAAAAAATAAATACTCATGAGAAGTAGCAATAACTTCATTTACCCGGGAGTTCTCAATTTCACTCTGTGCTCATCTGTCTTTCCGGCTAAAATGACCTTCAGCCTTGATTCCGATAAATTTCTTCTATTGTCTTTTTGCCTTAAACTTTCCTATTATCAAGCATGCATTCATTTCCTTTCTAGTTAGATAGTTGCGATCAATCCACACAGAATCTTTCATAAAATTTCCATCGGACGATTATTTCAAATAACAAAATTAAAATTAGCTTACCTTCCATTTTCTTTGATTTCGGCTGTGGTTATGATGCAACCCTTCCCATTTCTCTTCATCTTTTCTTTTCTGGTGTAGAATTAAAGAGGAACGTCGAAGGTATGCAGTCTCATTCTCACTCGCACTATCAAGAATATGATGGGTAAAATTTGGCTCTTCCTCAAGGTACATATTGCTTGGAATATCTCGTCGCCCGTCATTTATCCGGAAGGGATATGGATGTCCATTTTTGTATTCATATACTGTGAATGTTGTGTTCTGCGACCCTCTCGTTGTAGGGCGCGCAGGGGAGGTCAGCGAAGTAGAGACGTTGGCTCTCATTTCATTACCAAGACGACTGATGATATGGTCGCCATCACGATTATCTTGACTGGCCCTCGAATCTTTGCTATCTGCGATGATATCAGGAAGATACTCTTCTAGTATTCGCGTAGCATTGTTGTGATTCAGGAGATCTGGGTCAAGAAACACCCCAACTCCCGAGCTCGCAAGAATGGAGGCATATGAAGTTTCTGCAAGCTGTGAATCTTCTAGATGACCAGTAATTGTATGAGGATGAGGCTGCTCTTTAGAAGTAAAATGATGATGATCTGTGCTATTGTAATAGTGGTAGTAGGAATTCATACCCCTCTGTGCATCATCATCCGCATAATCCGCGCTGATAGTAGCTTCAAGACCAGTACTGATGGAGTTGTTAGTAGTGCTGTTGCGTGGACTGCCCTCCGGCGAGGAGAGTGGTTGTTCTCTATCAAAATCTCTGCTGTGCCTCCTAACGCACGCACGTGGAGAAGAAGAAGAATCTAAGAGGCTCTGGGTAAAATCGCCTTGGCTACGTGAGATTTCTCTCCCTTGAGATCCTTCATCATCAATGTATGGAGTTGTGATTTGGGGGGAGTCGAAACCCTTGTTGGGATGTTGCCCTGCGACAAAGCTGTGAAGGAAATCGTTGGTTGCTGGGAATTGCACACCACCACCAGCAGCAGCAGCACCACCACCACCTCCACCAGCAGCACCGATATTGTTATCATCCTCAATATTTGAGAGGTCAAATTGAGGCTGCCGCTGCGGCGTTTTGTGCACCTCCTCTTTTTCTTCTTCTTCTTCTTCTTCTTCTTCTTCTTCTTCTTCTGTAGCTTTGATGGATGACGATCCACTTCTGATGTTTGCCGCCATTTCATGGGGCAATCCAATAATTGACAGGTTCTCCGAACGAGGAGTCGAAGAAGAATCTATTTTACCACCATCATATTTTTGGGGACTGGCAGCTGGACTTGACGTTGAACTCACATTTTCAGACCTGCAGTTCTCTACAATAAAGGTCGTTGTCTCATCCTGAAGCTTATCCATAGGAGGATGAGGAGGAGAAGGAGGAGGAGGTGAGTCTTCTACATGATGTAAGCTGCTGCTTTTGCTGCTTTGCTCCAAATAAATGTTCTTGTTTTCAAGTGTGCTACATAGCTCTGCAATAGGTTGTTTCCGTTTTTCCTCAGTTGAAACTTTAGCGTTTTTCGCAACATCCTTGGCTACGTCCACATCTCTTTTGTTAGAAAGAGCACCATAATAATTAAGAAATATTTTCATATTGTTTTCGTATTTTCCGATATATTATTTCAAACCTTGGTGCGGCCTTAGCTTGCGTTTGTGGTGAATTCGCTCTTCGAGAAGAGAGAGAAAGCACCTTTGCAGTAGGAGGTATGGAACTTCTTCGACGCGTGGATCCCTTTTGTTTCCCCACAACGACTACTTTAATCTCGATCGCGCCTTTGTTACTTTCGAGGTCGTACCTAATGAGAATGGAACTGTTCACTTCAGAAGCGAGTCTTACAAGAAGCACACACACACACACACACACACACACACCATTCTCATTATCACTGCAGCAGCCAACATAATCATTAGCATTCTTACCACCCTCGCCTTGCACGAGCTCCCCACTTTGGCTGGTTGAGGTCGATCTTATATGGAAGGAAGAGTGAAATGATTCAAGAAAAGAACATATTTATTGTCGATCGTTCTCTTCCCCGGGAATAAACAATTATCGAGCCTAGCTTCGAGGCTGCATATTACCTCAGTTTGGCCACGAAGAACGGCCCTCTTCCCTTTCCTTTGCTGCCAAATAGCCAAATGGACTTTCGCTTCCTCGATCTGATGGAAACAAAAAAGCGTGAGCTACAATAGAAAGAATAGTTTGAAATAGGGTGTTAATTAAATACGAAACAAACAGCTGCTGCATTAAGAATAGACTATCCTTCACGATGTCAAATGTGAGAAAGACCTTGGGTATTGCAAATTCGAATTTTTCCTTCCATTCAGGTGATACCCTAATTATGTGGAGTACCCTTACACAAATGCTCAAATTGAGGTTTTAACATGGAAAAATCTTACTGTCCGACGACACGTCGAGTTAT
The DNA here is from genome assembly GCA_000320545.1 of Bigelowiella natans CCMP2755. Taxonomy (NCBI): domain Eukaryota; phylum Cercozoa; class Chlorarachniophyceae; genus Bigelowiella; species Bigelowiella natans. The sequence goes on along the minus strand of ADNK01001423.1, from coordinate 32,429 downwards.
CTTCACGCTTCCACAAAGGCTCACCTGGTGTTTAGTTTTATTGTAACAAGCTGACAGAGGAACGGCAAGAACACCAAAACGAACAGTCTCCATTTTTGATGAACTCTCGAATAATACCGTTGCAAAAGCGGTCCACTGCCCGCTCTTGTGAGTCAAACCCCTGGCACCGATGACCTCAATCTTTGCTTTAGGCATTGCTTTCACCCCAACATCAAACCTGCTACTACTGATCCCCTTCCCTTGAGAAAAGCAGTGTGGCTGGCTAGCTACTCGTCGGTCTAGTCTAGGTTCCGATGACAGGGTGGCGACTCGGAACCGAAGAAGAAGATTATTAGTCGTCTTTCTTTCTTTGTACAGAAATAGATCTAGCCTTGCTTTTTAGCTTAAAACAAGGCAATTTTAGGAAGAATTCATAGCAGATATGACTTACTCACTTCGAAGGATAGGTACGTCGTCTAGAAGCAGCTATAACACGTTCCGTCTTCTTCATGCGACATGATAAATAAAGGAAAAATTCCGAATATCCGTGGAGTGAAAATGATCACGTCGGTGCCTGCTTTTCAGATTTGCGACCTTTATGATCGATGTTGGTGTAAGTTTTATAATTTTGTACGACATGAAAGAACAGTGTACAATGCACTAATTCAGCATGTATTTTTAAAGATTCTTCGATGTAATTGTACGTGTTTGCCCCTCTTTGTCTCTCATTACTTGACGTATTATTGCATCCCCTTCCACCTAATCGCCAAAGCGCAGGAGGTGCTCACGGTCAACACAACGTTTACTACTGACAATTGCAATGCAATAGACAATTATATATGTGCCTAATATGATGAAGTTGGGTAGTGATGACGATGTGGCTCTTGGGCGCAGATGCGCTTGCAATTCCATGTGTTACTGTGTAGCTTTCCACAACGGATAGAGCTTTCACTAATTTACTTGCCTTATCACCTTATAATCTAATGTAGATATCAAAATTGGAGGAAAGGTGTAATTTAGCTCGGCTCGTTTACACCACGACCGGTATCGAGGAGCAAAGTCCAATCATCCGAGGAGGAGGAGGAGGAGAAGGAGGAGGAGCAGTTAGAGCATTGTCGCTTGCCTTCCTCCACTAGATCCTCCCACTTACGACCCTCCCCTTCGACGAGATTTTCTATAGGCACTCCCATTGCTATATTATCTTTTCCCATAGCTTGTCGCCAGCATCACAACAAGCAGTACGCGGATCATGAGCGACAGGAGGCAAGACAAATTCGAGCCTGTCTCCCCAATACCACTTCCACGCCACAAAGAGAACGATGAAAATGATGATGGCATTAGCGGATTATTCCACGAAGCGTTTAATAAGAAAATAGATACTACAATGAGCTGCTGTGAGGCGGATGGTTGCTGCGAGCGCACAGGGACTCACTGCTGGTTCCTTTGGTGCTGTATCTGCTCAATAGTTGGAATTTCGCTCCCACGGCTCGCATGCATCGTAGATCCTTTTATTACTATATTCTTATGGTGTTTTGCTCGGGATGCGGATGACAATTGGGCAAGCATGCAGTTTTCTGGAAGCTTCGGTACCACGGGGGTTGATGTGATGGTTTTGTCGCTTATTAGAGCTTCGATCCAGTATTGGTGTTTTGAGTATAATCGAAGCAAGACTGTGCGCGCACTACACATTGCTTCCGTTACATTCGCCGTCAGCGTGATGTACTTGCTTGTAAAGCTGCTGTATCTTTGGGCAAACAATGAGACAGCCACTGTGGCGGTGGCTTTATTTGGTGTTCTCATAAGCGTAGCACAGATCGTGCTCTTTCTTGCTTTCAGGAGGCGACGGATTAAAGGTAAAAGTATTGATTTCGGTTTCGAAGGTGGAAGCGATGGTACAAGGATGCAGCAACTCGGTGATGAATATTCTGATGCTGAAATCGAGATCGGAGAAGAGAATTCCCAATGTGAAAAGTCTATTCCAACACCTGGAGCAGAGGCAAAGCAGGACCACATGGCTTATGTGGAGACCGAACATACTTTTAAGGACGGGGGAGGTATTGAACCGGAGAGCTTGAAAGATGGTGATAGCTTGTTTATGGATATTATGGATGTGCGTTTACACTACAAGCTATGGCGTGCCGAGGGTATGGAGGAGGACTCGAAGAATGACACCAGTTCTTCTGCCGCTACTACAGTTTTGTTGCACGGATTCGGAGGGAGCACGTACACTTGGCGTGAGGTTGCTATAAAAATTATATTTTTACTAATACGAAATTTCAATAAACTCATATGATATGAGATTTTGATTATTATGTAAATGTGTGCGTTTGTGCTGTGTCGAGCCTAGTTTGAAAATATCAACCATCGTCCTTCGTCACGGCCTCCCTCGGTTTTCCCACATATTTCTGCTTTATCTGGGTCCTGGTTCTTAGGTTTGGCAGCCACTACAGAAGGGTTGCTCATGTTTACTGGCGTTAGATATGCCTGGTGCAGGCCTCACAAGCAGACCGGTAATACGTAGATGAGAAAGGAAACGAATACCACAAGGAGAGCGGTATTGTAGAACCTTATATTTTAAAAAGATGATCCAGCTGTAAACTGCATGCTCCACTTCCCATTATTCCTTTTATTCTCCCTATTCTCATCTCATTCACTACACGTATCGCTCGGAACACAAAGATCAAGCACATCCAAGATGATATTTAAAGACGAATTTTCCTACCCTCCCTCTTCCATTACAACTACTGTTTCAGATCGGTGCTGCTCGCATGGCCTCAAATCCGTTTTCGCAGAAATATGCGTGCCAGTTGTTATTCGCGGTGTTGGATAAACTCGGCATCTCGTCTTGCAGGATGGTGGGACATGGCATGGGAGGTTGCCTGGCGGTTTACGCCGCTACATTGTACCCTTCTAGGGTATCAATGCTAACGCTCATTTCACCAATGGTCTTTATGGACCCATTTCCGAAGCTCATCCGCGACGTTCTAAGGACCTCAGTGATGAAGGAACTCCTTGTAGCGCTAGTGCGTTCACAGATCGGTGAGCTTGTGTTGCGAAAAGCTTGGTTTGACAAAAGGAAGATACCCAAAGAGGCTCTTCAACACTACCAGCAACTGGTCAAAGTCCGAAACTGGCACGCAGCGCTTATAGAACTTTCGCGCGCTGAGCCGCTCAAGATCGGTCCTGCACATCTAGCCAGCCTAACATGCCCTGTCGGCATAATTCACGGCGAGAAGGACAAGATTGTTCCGATCTCAAACTCAACGAGACTCGAGTCCAGTCTCCAGCGAATACGTGGTGATGCCATAGAGCAGAAGCAAGGGCAAAAAGCGACGAGTTCAGGAGAAGGAGTCAGAGTGTGTCGGATAAAGCGTTGTGGGCATGTTCCGCATGAGGAGTTGCCCAGCGAATTTATGAGAAACTACGAAGAGCTCATCCGAATTTGGCAACGAAATAGCGTTGAGAGAAAGAAAGAAAGAGAGAGCAAAGCGACAAAACATTCAACAGTTGTGTAAAAACGAGCAGAAAAGATCTTTGAGGAAGATGGACGTTTTTCGTGTTCACCTATTTTAGATAGTAGGACGCACGTTCCGTGCGTTACTTTGTGGATAAACTGGTATGCATTGACTAGACGAATGTATTTGCCGACGTGAATATTCGTCTTCCCGTTGATTGATGTAAACACATAACATGCTAGCATGCTACGCTAGCGTGTGCTTATTATGTGGGGATATGATGCTGCTATGTAATACTAGAATAAGCATGACGAGCTGATTATGGCGTTATGCCATACTGCGAATACTTACTAGTATCGTTGGCACTATCTACGTTGCATTCTCTAGGCCTATCTGCCTATCATCAGAGGGTGTGATGCGACAAACCTTTTACGCCTATGCTACCATCTAGCCATGCTAGCATGTCTGCTAGATGTGAATCACGTGCAATGTTCACAAATATCTCATTGTGCGCTACGGCGTTCCATATTAGATGCATATATGCATCGCAGTGTCTAGCTAGCTCATCACAACAGAGACATCTCACACATTGTTCATGCTAGCATGTAAGAATAGCCTCTAAGCTAGCTAGAGTGCACATGCATTGAGCACATCGAGAACAAGTTGGCTTGGGGAAAATAAGCCATCCTAGCATTGCCTTAACCACATGATGGTACACTTTGATATCACTTCGTAACAATTCAACATTGCTAGATTGGTCAAACAGAACTAGAGAAATTCCAGCACATGCTAGCATGGCGATAATGGCGGGTCCTACGACTGCGAAATCAGCAGCTCCTTTGAGTCATTTCAACTAAAAATAAAACAAATTATCCTAACTTCACATTTCTTGTTTCTTATATTCTCAGACTGTAGCCGCTCATGCAAGTCTGCTTCCAGACAAGACAGCTGCATTTTTGTTACATTTATTGGGAAATTCCTATAATATTTGATGCCAATCGTATTTTCTCAGGAAAATTTGCTGATGACAGTTGATTAATTCATGAGAAGAAGTCAATAAAATGAAAATTGCAAAATGTCAGGATTTCTTGAGAAGATTAAAACTTAATTTGATTTTATTGCTTGGAGCATTTCCTTCGTACGACCTTTCGAGATTGCCGGTTGCGAGCACATTCAAAACTATTTTGCATAACCGCTTTACGCTTTTTGAGGCAGTTCCTCTTGAACATTTGACGAACCAGTGTTAATTTTCCACTCTTCTTACCATCGAGATATTTGAGCTTACCTTTCATAGATGATCGATATTTTTGAAGAAGAATTCGAAACTCCCGTCCATTTTGTTCTTGGAGTAATTGGTGGCGTTGCATCCATTGGTGGGTAAGGGCTTTTGGTGCTGTTAATCGCTTACCAGTTGGAACTTTCAAAAGATCATCGATAAATTTTTGGGCAAGAGAAGATATTTTAATTCCACGTGAACGAACTAACATCCAAAATTTTCGTCTTTTCTTGTGGAATAGAGAAAAGAGGGGGTCCTGCAAACTTGGTACCCGAAATGGTGGAAAGCCGCACACTAAAGTGAATATGACTACACCAATAGACCACATATCAGCGGCTAGCAGATCTACCCTTTTCTTATATCGGACATTCATCATCTCAGGAGCGAGATATCCCTCTGTTCCCGTGGGCTTTTCTACAAATTGCGACCTTGAGCCAGTGCCAAAGTCAATTAGCTTCACAACTGATTTTGATGTAACAACCAATTGTTCGGGCTTTATATCAACATGAGCTACCCCCTCTGAATGTAAGTGCTTGATTGCTGAGAGAAGCGACATGCTTACAATATAGGCTACCCCTTCAGTGAAGCCCTTACTAAACTTAAGAACTTCCAAGATATCAAATTCCCCCAGCTCGACAACAAGCGCAGAAGTCTCGTAAATGCTAGTCTTTGTCATCCAGGTAGATTGATCACAGTAAGAATAAAATGAAATAATATGCGGATGTGAAGGCAATGAACGTAGAAGCTCTGCCTCATGTCTAATGACATTTTTATTGATAATTTTTTCTTTTCCTTCAAGCTTTGGAGAGATCAACTTGACGGCCATCGCTGCACTTCTACCGCCAATACCAGACCATACTTCAAATTTAGGCCCTCGGTGAATCAACCGGGTAAGATGAACAACATTCTTTTCCTCACGCCCTCTTTTTCTACAATGTCTCCGTTTGATGTGATGAGAGCACGGTGGAATCTTATGAGACTTTCCAGATTTCTCTTTCGAGCTATGTCGTTTTCTTCTCTCAGTTATCTGTTCGCCTTCTGCCATTGCTCCGAATGAGCTTGCCAATTGGTGTTTTGTACTAGGGAGCGAGGGAAGCGGGCCGCCTTCGTCTCGGGGCCTGCTGAGACTGGAAGTGGGAGCGCTTTTACTGAACTTTACAATATAGCGCTTGTCGTAAGGATAGAACACTCTGTAGATGCGCGAATCTCGGGCATTGACACATTCGTAATTTTTAATGTAATCGTTGCAAAAATGTTACAATGCAGTCCCCCACACATTCGAGTTTACCCACGGCTAATTTGCAAAGGACGGAAAATTCCCCTATGGTTTTGAGGAGCGACAACTTAGTATAAAATTTAAAAAAAAGTGCCCTCTTCGTCAATTCTCATAGTTCTATTTCTAATTAGATAGTTGCTAGTTAACAACAACAACAACAACAACAACAACAACAGGAGGAGGAGGAGGAGAGGAGGAGACTTCATCTTCGTCCTGTAGGAAAGCATTTGTTATTCACAACAATACATAGATAGATAGGATTGATGAAGGATAGATACAATTGATGACTTGTATCCATTGGTGTCAAATTGCCATCCTATCCGCTGGCACTAAATAAGTACTGGATGTTGCTATCCGAACTCATTGGGGGGCACTCAAACACATTCACTCTTCCATATTATCACAAGAACCGCACCGAGGAGTGTTAGATCCATGGCAATATTGAGCACATTTCTGATGTACCTGAATGAATCTGCACCAAGGCGTCTATATAAATCTTGTGGCCTGTAAGACATATCACAGTTTCATATGAAAAATCGCGACAAATCTGCGTCCTCTTATGGTGAGCATAGAGGGCCGTTGAATAACAATAATAGCGAGGAGTCGACAACATTTGTGCTCGACGTTCTTCCCGGAGACAGTGGGGGAAATGCGGAAAGTTGCCTGGAACTATCAAGAAAACTTCAGGAGATGATAAAAGATAAGAACAGTGATATCTACAAGGGAGTGGTTTCGCGCTGGATCGAAGCAAGTTCATTTGAAATTGTAGATGAGGAAAGCTTGTGGAATCATGATGAACATGGTTTTACTGAATCATCATCGTCGGCTGCGAAAGGGGATAGTAGTAGATTTGCAGAGGGATCTGAACGACACTCTGCTGTTGAGAAAGGCAAAAAGTCGCTTACCAACCCTCTAATGGCAATTGAAGAGGAGCAAGATATAGAATTTAAAGACCGGACTTCTTCGCTCCCATCGCACGAGGAGCTTAAGGTTCTGGAAGAATCATCCTCCATACCTGAAACTGAGAGCAAATTAGACGCCGTCTTGCAACAAATGGCACAGGATTGGGCAGCAGTATGGACAATCAACAGAATGCTGGGGAAGTCAATAAAACATGGCCGCAGAAACGTGCGAATGAGCGTGCTCACCATGCAACACAGGAAAAGGATTGATATGATATCTGGAGATCCACATCTTATACGTCCACATGCTGTGGCAGCATTTATTAATTTGCTGTCTCCTGCCTGGCGAGTTCGACTACTATACGGTCAACTTATGAAGGAATTAAATGAAGCAAAATCCCATGGAAGTGCATTGAGAACTACGTCGTATGGGACTGAGCTTGCTCTATGTGCTGCGGTGAATTCTATGTCTCACCTAAATCGCAGTCTCAGCTCATTCTTAGTTGATATCACACAATCTTTAACCCCTGCACATTCATCAGTTGAAGCACGGATTCTTGAAGTAGATCCGGAAAAGGTGAGCGATAAAGAGATTTTAGAACGCAACCAGCAAGAATTGCTGCAATGGTGTGATAAGATGGTTACAGCCATAGTAGATTCTGGTTCGGGAAGTTCAGATTTTCAGCTTGTCGTCAACTCTTTATTCGCCGCTGTGAGTAAGAAGTTTCCACCACCTGGAAACGCTACTACTACTCCAAGATCGTCGACGCAAGGGGGGGGAGGCTTCCTCAAACCGAATATTCTGCAGATGAGAAACGACGATGTGGTGATTTCTAGAGGAAGTACCAACAGTACTGGTATAAAATCCGTCCCAGCAACCCCAAGAACAAGCTCGCATGGAGTTGATTCGGGTGTGTTGCGGCTGATCGGTGGGTTTGTGTTCCTCCGACTTCTCAACCCGAAATTACTATATCCATCAGGCCTTCTTGAGGCTCCTGATGAAGAAAACGGCTTCTACAACCCTCAACGAGTCTTGGAAGCTCTAGAAGGAGATGCTATGAGAACGAATATCAAGCTACTGTGTAAAGTTTTGATGACTTCCAGCAATAACAAACTATATCCTTCTTCCAGCCACCTAGCATTTTTGAATCCATGGTTGAGAGGAGCAAGATCTAGAATGGACATGTATCTTGCACAGTTTTGCAGGCTACCAGATGAACATCTCTCGCACTTGGAAAGCAATCAGAATAACAAGCTAGCTTCATATCACTTGCTCCAAATGCGAAAGGATTTACGCCAGTACTTGTTACTACTGCTTCCCGAGGAAGGGAGGACAATGCAGCAACCCTGTGATAAAGAAGGAGGAGGTGATGATGATGATGGGGGTGGTGGTGGGGGAGAAAATATGAAGAAAAATATGATGCCTGGAGTATCAAGAGAGGGAAATTTACGGAAAGTGAGAATATTTATCACTGAAGCTGAAATTAAGCAGAAGAACAATAGAACAGCAAGGATACTACAAGAAATATTCATGCTATTATCTGGGATGGAATATGTGAGTTTGAGCTTGGAGAGAAATATTCCTAGGGGGACAAAGGACAGTGAGTTTGAAGCAAAAATGAGTGTAACTTCTGACATGGTGGAGGAAAAAATCAAGGAAGAGGCAGAGAGTGGACAACGTTCTAATTACGTAGTACTTGCACATGCGCCAATGATATTTATGAAGCTACAGAACGTCTTCGGTGTATTGATGGAGCAAATAATGGTGTCACTGGCCATTAACTTACCTTACGCCGACATTGTTCACAGCAAAAAGAGTGGAGGAGCTTTCATTTACACGTATGATAAACGATTTATCATTAAGAACCAGTCTGAAACAGAGTTTAAATACTTTCTTTCTCTTCTGAAACCGTATTACCAGCATGTGCGCGACAACAAAGATTCACTCCTTGCAAGAATCCTGGGCATGTATGAAATCACATATCATGGAAAAACAAGCTATTGGGTTGTCATGGCGAATGTATGTTACGGACAGCAGATTCTCCACAGTCGTTACGACCTCAAAGCAACAAGCGACCGCACTTCTTCTGAGATGGAGAGACGGTGAGACTACTGCTATAAAAGCTGATGATGGTTTTTCGTTTCTTCCTCTAATAATGACAAAGTTTGAGCGAGTCATTTTTTTTAATGAAACATGGTACAGGCAAGCAGTGCAGGTTCTCAAAGACAGAGACTTCCAGGATGAAGGGCTACGACTCGCCCATGCAGGTGGTAAGGTCGTTCAACAGCTAAAGAACGATATCAAATGGCTAGTTAAACATCGGATTCAGGTATAATTTCATCGATGTAGCAACGTGTCCTTGTTGTCGTTTTTCTCATGCTACTAATTTCTAATCTGAGTGGTGGTCACCGGTATAATGGTGCTGGTAGGGATACCGACTTATTGTGGGAGTATACGTTGAACGTACTATGGAGTCACAGCGAAAGTTGTTCGAAGAAAGCGGAGTAAGGAAAAATATAAAGAAAAAGAAGATATAGTCGTAGCAAAATTGGTATCATCCATAATGCCACGTTACACTAAATTTTGTATGTCCCGGTCCTCCGCTATCCTGTCCTTATTGGAATGGTTTATATACTACAGCACCATGGACATTACGGGCTACTGAACAACCAGGAAGTTTGGGCTCTGAACGAGGACGACTTTCAAAACAATTCCGTGTATGTGCACAATAAATCCATAAAAATCTTTACCTCATCGTACTCAGCAGCAGCCTATTAATAATTTGTGTATCAGACTGCGTAAGCAACGTGCTCTTATCTACAAGATGAGCTTGCGGTAAATTCCATCTCTTTCAGTGTACTAATGCTACAAGCTAAGATATAATGGAATGTTGTTGTTAGGCTACAGCAAAAGCTGATGCAAGAATCAGAGAACTTAAGAGTAAAAATACTATTTCGTGATCATCATTTTGTTCGATATCATCATCATCCTCATCCTCATCATCATCATCATCAACATCAACATCACATGAATCAGTGAGTGGACCTCCGTAAATGAATGCGTCGTGATGATTGTGATGATGGGGATGGTGGGGTGGAATATGGTGTTATATTGTTAACAACTCGATTCTAAACGACGAGTAGGGGTCCAAATCTAGTGGAATGGCCGATAGCACATTGAGAGAATCGACAATTTTCCATGGAATCCCTAGCACACCAGTTGAAAGAAAGGGCAGAATGAGGAAGAGAGTCGTTTACGTAGGCATCATTGATATAATGCGCGAGTAAGTAACCTCAATACGTTAATTTTTTCTCCTATCTTCAAGCTGAGTTTTCTTTCCAGGTACAACACGAAGAGAAAGCTTGAAAATTTTTGGAGGCGTACAATACTATGGGAGGGAGACCAACATTCTGCAATAGCGCCAAAGGTACATGTTCATAGTGTGAAAATCAATTGTTGCTATTTTACTTACGACACAATCTCCTTAACACCAGTCCTATGGCGAACGAATGATAAGGTTTGTGTCCCAGCATTTGAAATGGTGATTTTCCGGCCGGTAAAGAGTAGTTTGTCAGACGCAAACAACTGCGGCAAACTACTTTTTGATTATGTAAAGGAATACTTTATACCTGCTTGCAACCAGTAGATGACTATAATATAAGCCTACAGACACTCAAACGCGCAAATCCATGATAGTAATTACTGGAATATATTCCTGCATTTTTTCAGTAGTTTACTAGTCTAGTGGTGTGAAGTAGCGCTCGACAAGCTTACATGACCGATATTTGTATCATAATAATCTAGTAATGTTTGTCACATACTAGCACATGCGTCGGCGCTTCGTCTAGCGCTGTGCATGAGCAATTACGCAAAGAAAGCGCGAAGACTATAAGATGCAGATATGCAAAGCATTGGAGACAGCTAAACAGACTCAAGCTGCCTAGTGTAAGTGTGCATTCATGCAAAGATTTAGTTACCGCAGGGCGACAAGAGTAGTAGCACTCGCAGCGCAGCACACTTATGTAAATAGCAATAATAGTAAGTTGCCGCCGCAATGCCGCTACCTCATCGTTTTAAAAATGACTGATGGGCCTGCTTTGGTACGCAATGTATAGCGCCATCTTACGTTGGCAGCACATCTGTGAATTTCTATTTTACACATAATGTTGGCATATGAACGTTACGTTGATGAGAATATCTTTCATATTTCAGTTCATAGAAGCATCTTCACCAACGATATTTTAGACTCGGATTTTTACACATCCAGATATCTTAACTTTCTTAATCTGAAGATGAATTTCATCGGTGACGTTTTCTAGATGAACGACTGGGAGTTGGGGATGCCTATTACATAGATATTTCAGCGCCCTAAACTCATAATGTTGAATCTGTTCCTACCTTTAATTCGGCCGAGTCTTGTAAGCTGGAATCCTGGGTTCCAAATATTGCACTATGGGACAACTTCACATTCTTTCCATATTGAGAAAGATCAACTGTAAGTGATCCTGATGTCTCTTCTTCCTGGTCTTTATATATGCCAACTAATGCGTCCGCCTTGTGATAGAAGGTATCTTTCAAAGAAATCACTATACACTGGAGGGCCTCTTCTCTTGTTCTCGACCTACACAAAAACTTTATTTAAAATGCCGTCATCCCCAATTAACAAAAACGTACCTAACATAGTTGGACACTTTGTTGACGTTTGCGCTGTCAAGAGCTGCGTCTACTTCGTCGAGAACAAAAAATGGAGCTGGATGGCAGCTATGAATTGCAAATAGCAAAGCTAGTGCCGCAACCTGCAATTATATGCACAATATTTAATGAGTATCTATGATGCTCACTTACAATCATTTGTCTCAAATACCGTTTTCTCTCCGCCAGATAATTGGTCCATATCCCGAAATCGTTTGCCAGGTGGCATAGCATTGTATTTTATGCCACTAAGGAAAGGTTTCTGAAAGAATGAAATATTTATGATAAAATACTTAACGTTCTATGCTCTGTTCAAACCTCTTCGTCCTCTAAGTTTAGGTACGCATTCCCCCCCAAAGGATGTTTTTGGCTTTTTGTGAGAGCCTTATAAACGTCCTGCCATTTTAAGGATAAATTGTTTGAGTATATAAATGCAATATTAATGTGGTATGAGATGTACATCGATGTTTTCTTTAACATGAGTAAACATTCGCATGAATGTCTCTGTTCGTTCTTGAAGAACCGCCTCAAATTCTGTCACGATGTCCTAATTATAAAACAACTACATCAGAAACAAGGTTACAAAAATTAAATAATTTATTTTTGTTATGTTACTTTCTGCCCGGTTCGTTTCTTGTCAAAATCATCTTTCATTGATTTCAAACGCTCCTCCACGGCATTGTATTGTTCAAAAGCTTTCATATTTGGGGATATCTTCTGAATGTCAGTCTCAGTGGAAGCTATTTCGTCCATATATCTCTGTTTGATCCGGTCATACTCATTCTCGTCTTTAACGTCCGTATTTTCTTTGACGAGACTGTAATCAAATTCCACATGGTCTGCATCTTTTACACCCTTTTTGTGCTTGCGCTCCACTCTGGGAAGCTGGACTTGGTTCATGTCAGCTTGCTTAATCACCTCACTACGCAGACTAGCAAGCTTCTCACTTTCGGCTTCAATAGAGATTTTCTTCCTCTCCAATTTCGTCAGCTTCTTTTTTAACTCCTGTTCTGAACTCTTGACTCCAGTAACTTCTGCATCAGCATCAACTAACTTATTTCGGAGCTCCTTCAATATTTTCTCATCGTGTTTCATATCCTGTTTCTTCTTCTCCTGGTCTGCATCGAAATTTTCCAGGGTCCTTTCTTTCTCATCAAGCTTTGCCTTTAGATTCTGTATTTTCTTCTTCAATTCCTTTGCAGCCTTTTCGTTGTCGCGGCTTTTTTGGTATTCTAAATCTCCCAGAAGTCTAGATTCCGCTTCAGCAAGTTCTATCTTTCGTTTTGCGCGAGATTCTGCAGCCGCGAGGCGCTTTTCCTCATACTCTGCGATATTTTTAACTCCGACGGACTTACTAAATTCAGCAAAAACTGTAACGCTAACTTTCGATATTCTCTTACGAAATGCATCAATTTTTTGTCGATCTTTCGCAATTTCAGCCTGCATTTTTTGCAAGGATGTTTTTTTTTCTACAAGCTCTTCATCCATTCGAGTGATGTCATTCTCAAATTGCGTAACTCTTTTAGTTATATGCTCAAGATCCATCTTAGAGAAGTGAAGTCTTTGTTTGACGGCATCAATTTGAGCTTGCAACTCTCTGGATGGTCGCTCTGTACGTTCTTTCCTCTCCAGAGTCAGTAATTCCTCACGAAGTCTATTCCGACTGTGCTGTACTTTTGCAATTTCCTTATCATTCCATTTGTTCGTCCTTTGCTGATCTTTTTTTGAAAATCCACCGGACATCGACCCAGACTTGTGAAAGATCGTTCCATCTTTCGTAATAACCTTATATTTGCCCTCGTTTCCAGGTGCGTAGCAAAGTCCCTTCGCCTCTTCCTGTGTGTCGCAGAGTAGCATGTTGCCACAAGCATAAAGCAATGCCTTGTGGTTATCCTCGTCATACTTAAATACGTCAGTAAGGAGCTTAAAGCTGCCACCCAATTTCCTAAAATGATCCTGATTCTTGTTTTGAATTCTTATAGTATCTAATGGTATGAAAATTTCTTTTCCAAGACGTTGCTCCTTGAGATATTTAATGCATTCGATTGCAACCTTCTCCTCATCCACAACGATTGCGTCCATATTTTTGCCGAGAGCGATTGTAACGGCCATTCCATATTCCCGTCTGGTGAGATCACAGAGTTCATGGAATCGTCCACGCACCCCTTTAAATACCCGTTTTAAGGTATCGATGCACTCGGACTTCTGCGCCTCCCTTTTAGATTTTTGCCGATGCTCTTGGGCGGTGAATAATTTTTGATCGTACTTTTCAAGCTGTTGCCGTACCTCCTTCAACCTTTCTGTGGCATCTTCGCTCGTACGCGTCAAACCCGCCAAAGAACTGCTGAAGTTATCCAAATTCTTCTGGTGATCAGCACAGTGTTTCTCCAGCTTCAAACGCTTATCATTGTTGTACTTATGAGCTTGTTTTGAATTTTCCTTTGCCTCATTCAACACTTTGATCTCCGTCTCGGTCTTCTCACGAACCTTTTCCTTCTGCGAGAAAGCTTTTAAGACCTCATCAAGTTCTTGTTGAATTTGTGCAGTCTTTATTCCAACCTCCTGCTTCTTCCTATTATATTCTTCTAGTCGCTCTGCCTGAATGATGTTCTCATCTTGTGATTCTTCAGCCTCAAATTTGTTTTTCTCTTCTTGAATATCCTCCAACTGTGACATTAAAGATTCAACCTTCTGCTTCTGCTTTTTCTCACTTTTTTCTAACTTCTTCCGTTCCTTCTCCGCTTTCTTCGCGCCCTCTCTTAGACTTGCAATTTGAGCAGATAGACTGATTTTTTGGGGATTAGCTTTTTCCACCTGCCGTTTTTGTTTGGTTATCTTTTTCTCCAAGCTCAAGGCTTCTCGCCGAAATTTTCCACTTGCTCGTTGATGTTCCTTCAACTTCGATTGCACCTCTTCAATCTCTTCGTTTAAAATGTCCAGGTTCTCATTCACATTGTCACACTTCTGTTCATTAGCTTGCAGATTCTTCTCTGCGTGATGAAGTTGCCACAAGAAAAATTCAGACTTCTTGATATTTAAGTCCTCAACCATTTTCTGGAACATTTCTGCTTCTTGTTTTTGTTCTTGAACCTGCTTTTTCTCCTTCGCAACACTCTTTTTTTTGTTGAAGGTTCGAAGAACCTCCTCTTCAGCCTGAAAATTGGTTATCAATATCAAAATCATCGATGTGCAACAAATCAAAGATTACCGCTTCGCACGCTTCTTGCTTTTCCGCATATTTTTCAGCCAAAAAATTTGATCCGGATATCTCCTCAAACTGGTGATTATGTCAATGAGCTGCGTCAGAGCATTAAGGGGCAAAATTTTTTACCATTTTTGTGATTTCCGAGGGAGACTTTTGAGCAATATTTGCAACATCACCCTGATTGAAAGTTGATTTGGTACATCATTCTCACATTAACCGATGAATACAAATCGTAAATAACCTGAAACACGAGAAAATTGCGAGCTTTGACGAGTATGCCTATATTTTTGAGCACGTCCTGATACCCCTTAGCTGAGACTTCCTTTCCATTAATGGAATAAACTGCTGATCCATTTTGCCGAATTGTCCTTCTAAAATAAACTTCTTTGCCGTCTTGCAACAGCTTCTCTTTCTCGAGAACACCCTCTTCATCAACATAGACCAGTTCGACATACGCACTGTAAAAGATTTTCGTAAGTTTCTTTCATTTTCAAAAATTCAAACAATACCTCCGCTTTGTTTCTGCCCTAAGTTCATTTTCCTTCAAATGCACAAGATCAATTAATTTTGATCCCCGCAGTTGCTGAGTTTGAACTCCAAGAACGAAACTAATTGCATCCATCAAATTGGATTTGCCGGATCCGTTCGGTCCAATGATACATTGAAACCGGCGAAATGGACCTATCTTCTGTTCCCCCCCATATGATTTGAAGTTGCAAACAATCAGGCGATCTATGCGACCCATCTCCCTCTATTTATGGATTCCTCTATCCTATCAATGTGAATGTGGATCGAGTTGTGGGCCTGACTCTTTTTAGCGCCAAAATGTGGAATAGCTTCCCGCGCTACCAAACTCAGGATAAATTCAAGATGCGACAAACCCCACGCGCTTCCACAGCGAGTAATCAAGTAATTCATGAACATTCTCGTAGATCAATGAGCATGTCGCAGGAGTTAAACTCCCGACATATTGATATATGATAAAATCCTAGAAAATGGGTGCTATTATCTACTAACGACAATTACAAAAGGACTGCGCGGTTGCTGTCGCAGTCTCCCCCCCAAGTGGCGGCTTGCTAAGGTCTTGGAATAAGCGCAGGGAGATTAGTTACAAAAGTGGGAAACCTTCAACCTAAATTTGGTGACTTCCTATTGCCGAAAGATGTGGGGCAACAAAAAGGTGATATTTATAAGGCTTGTTCAATGCTATCAACATTCTCCCTGATTCTTGCTTTTTGAAGGAGAGCACAACTGAGATGGCGCGCACAGGGGACTTCATTATCTATGACGACTACGTTAACTTCGATGTAAATCTTGATAATCAACCCAAAATTAGTGCTCAATTTAGATTCATCGTGTCGTCTTAAGGCGCTAGCACACTCATTTTCACACGGCTTGTTGCCTAAGTTAAGATGCCGGCATGCTTGAGACACACATACATTGTATTTTGTTTTCATTAGGCTACCGGGAAAATGACACTGAAGGAGCCACCCATGCCAACCTCTATGATGAATAGTCAGGGAATGATGAGGATGAACAACAACCTCCCGAAACAACTACTCCCACGGGAAGTGCAACGGGAAAACCGCATCTGCTCCTACCTAGTACGTTTACAAATGTGTGTGTGTGTGCTGCTGTTTCTGATGCTACTTGCTATTAGCAATAGCCATGTCAATTTTGTGGAAGCGACCTTGCAACATCATGTATATGCATAAAATTGGCAAGTATTACAGTAGTTAGCAGTCCCTGCTTAACAATTCGTTGGTGGCCTGACTGTAGTATCACGTAGCAATCTTCAATACATGTGCATTGCAGTTACATCGTGCGGGGCAGAGGTTGCTTCCGTTTGGAGAGCGTGACGCATTTGGAGGTATTCTATAGTAACATAATTAAATATTGCATGATATCATTCTCTCTGACCTCAAACATCGACAATCTATCACCACATCAGCGGTGCTGTCTCGTAAGCGGCCGCGTTGCTATGTGGAAGATGAGCGACTTAGACGTCATCAATCGATGCTGCGACGGCGTGAGCCATCTACTAACTGGGGCATGGCAAATGGGCTGCTGCGCTCGCCAGTTGGTCGTCGTCTCCAGTCCAATTATAACATGCTACAGGAGGAACAGCGGCAGCAAAGTGGAGTAACAGCTGCTGCTGCTGCTGCTGGTGGTGGTAGTGGTGCAGTGAGCAGCAGCAACAACAATAAACCAGCTGATCCAACTGCTGATCCTGCTGCTCCTGCTGCTGCTGCTGCTGCTGCTGCTGCTGCTGCTGCAACTACTACAACAACGGATCGCACGCATGCGATGATGGCCAACGGTATTATTATGGAAATAATGGATGACAATAATAACAATCATTTTGAAGCAGAGAGAGAGAGAGAGAGAGAGAGAGAGAGAGAGAGAGAGAGGGAGAGGAACTACGAGGGTGCGACTGTGTGGTTGTTGAAACTTAATAATAGCAATAGTAAGTCTTTCTTCCCTCCTCCTCCTCCTCCCAACTAGCACCATTATGCCAAATATACTACACTGCATCCACTGGCACCTTTGCAGAATTTTAACACTAATCTGTGCTCCGTGATAATTATTACTTAATAGGCGACTCATCATCTCTTAAGCAGCAGCAGCAGCAGCAGTCGGGAGGTGGTTCCTCCTCGGAGAAACAGCGGCAAGAACAGCAACGTCCCCCCCCTCCTCCTCCTCCCCCTCTGCGAAGTTTCATCGAGGACGTTCCCGACCCATTTGAATTCTTCGACTCGTATAGCAATAATAATAATACTGGTCGAGGAGGAAGAAGTGGAATAGAAGGCAGGAAAAAGAACAAGTTGTTCACAGCAACCATGTACTATGCTAAAGGAGGAGGAGGAGGAAAAGTAGTAGTAGTGGGAGGAGGAGGATCATCTGTAACAGATGGCGCTGAAGAAGAAGGAGAAGGTGGTGGTGGTGGTGGTGGCATCGGTGGAGTGAAGAAGAAGAGGAAAAGGAGCAGGAAGAGTGCATCTTCAAGCAGTCAAGATGATATTGATGATGATGATGATGATGCGGCCGCCGCCGACGACGACGATTCACGGGGTGGAGAGGGGAACGATGAAGATATAGTGAGGAGGAGGCGGATAAAGAGGGAGGCAGCAGACAAAAAACATCATAACGGGTGGGTGGATTATTGATAGCCAGCCAAATGACTAACTTATTAGTTGCCAAATAGTAGTTGTAGTAGTTGTAGTAGTAGTAGTAGTAGTAGTAGTAGTAACATATAAACAAAGTAATAGTTGACCGATTGCTGCATCATATTTATCATCATCATCATCATCATTTTTTCAATGAGTGAGGTCAAAGAAACAGGAGGAAAGGGAGGAGGGAGGGAGGGAGGTGTGTGTGTGTGTGTGTACGTGTGTGTGTGTGTGTGTGTGTGAGAGAGAGAGAGAGAATTTCATTGTGCTGCTGCTACAATATGCCTTTTGAAGCAGCTTTGGCAGTGATCATCTTGGACATTATTGTGTTGTTATATTGCTGATAACAAGGTTGTGTGTCCTCTTTACTGCTGCGTCGGTATTGCAATTGGTTGTTGTTGATGATGATGATGGAAAAGGTTGCACCACGGTTTAGCCAGACAGATGATGCGGAAAGCTGTTGTCTTGGAACTCATTGGGGAAGGGTACAAAGAGGAACAACAACAACAACAACAAGAAAATGATGATGATGATGATGATGATGATGATGATGGATAAATAATAAATTCTCATTCTAGCCTTTTGTGGTGCGTTGTGTGTGTGGCTGTTGCGTGTGTGGCTGTCTGTCTGTCTCTCTCCCTGTGGTTGTTCTGGACAGCAGCACTACATACATACATACATACATACATATATGCAGCAACGTGAACAACACACACACACACACAGAGAGAGAGAGAGAGAGAGAGAGAGAGAGAGAGAGAGAGGGACAGGGAGAGAGAGAGAGGGAGATTTGAAGGAATTGATTGCGATGCTGTTATTGTCCTTAAGATGTTAATGCTTTCGCTCGCTCCTTACTACATCTGCTTACTACATTAAATAAGATTTGACGGTGCACGAGGCCAGGCGGTAGATGTGCTTACGGACTTAGCAGGTGGTGGTGGCTCTTTTAAGAACATCATTATCAATATTAATCATCATCATCGTTATAACTTACTACCACTATATTAAGCCGATATAATATATATATATATATATATATATATATATATTAGTGGACTACGTGGAGTCGTTTGGCAATGAATTGCAGAAGTTGATGGGCAAGTATTACATTGAACAGGTGTTGTTAGCTACGAATACTACCACGAATACTACTACTACTAGTACTACTACTTGCAGTGCTGCATGGTCAGACGTGTGGTCAAAGGATGATCCCGATTCCCGTAGTTGTTTACTACCTATCAGCTTTACGTCACTACTACTCCACGTTACTCCTACTACTACTACTACTACTACTACTACTAATAGTAATAATAATACTTCCACAAATAATAAAAATAATAATGTTAATTATTATCGCTCTCATTATTTTATGATAGGCCATCCACGCATACGGCCTAACGGCGAAGAGGAAGAAGAGTAGAGAAGCAGCAGTCCATGCAAACGTGATTGCTGATTGGGAACCTAAGCTTGTTCGCACATCTGCTACCGCTACAGCACCTACTACTCATCGCCACGTAATAGTCTCCACTACCAACAATACTAACAATAGAAATACTTCTACTGCTACTACTACTACCCGCCACAGTGCGAAAGGAGGCCGACACCATTCCTCCTCCTCATCATTAACAAAAACAACAACAACGAGAGCCGTTGTTCGCCATTCTTCTTCTTCTTCTTCTTCTTCCGGACGTTACATCTCTGGAAAGGCAAAAGATGGTATTAATACGCGGCTACTCATAAACAATAGCAGCACTACTACTCTACTACTACTACTACTACTACTACTACTACTACTAATTCGAGCCAGAAACGTTGCACGAAGGGAGGGTAGGGAGAGGAGAGAAGAACCCTACTATCTACCACGCCACAACCAAAAAAAACTGTCATTTCATCAGATTAATCTATATGCCGTGATTTAGATACATGAGCAACGAACAAGTGTATGATCCAATCAAAGGCCTCACACTTATCACGATCTATTATCTTGTTACAATTTATGAGCTGTTGTTGGTCTAATTTACGAGTAATGCCTCTGCTGTGTTGTACTTGTCTTCTTGCCAGTCGTCGTTTCACGCAGTAGTGGTAGTAGCAGTAGTAGCTACACCAGCTCTAGCTACTACCACTCTCGAGCCAGCAGCAGCAGTAGCAGAAGAAGGAATTACATGTCCTCCCCCCATCTGGAGGAATCTGGTAGTATTTAATCAATCGATCAAGAGAGAGAGAGAGAGAGAGAGAGAGAGAGAGAGATGGAGAGAGAGATGGAAAGATTATCTTGATGACGACGATGATGATGATGATGACGACGATGATGATGCAACAAATTAAGAACAATAAGCAACAACAAAATGTTATCCATCGACTCCTGGTTTCGGTACTACTCGATTGGCCATCATCATAGTCGTCATCGTCATCATCATTATTATCATCATCTTGTGTATACACACACACACACACACTCACTCACTTATATAATCAAAACAGGTGTTACCAACATCCCTCTGAGCCTTAAGGACCTGCCCATGTAATAATAGCATGTAGAGAAAAAGAAGAAAAACAAGAAGAAGAAGAAGAAGAAGAAGAATCAAGATTGTAATGATGATCTCAATTAAGTATGTGGCACGGATATGGAGAAGAATTATCTTTCTTCTTCTTCTTCTTCTTCTTCTTCTTCTTCTTGCCGTTCTTTTTCTTCTTCTTCTTCTTGTTGTTCTTGGTGTTTCTCATGCGAAAACATGGTCCTTCATCGTGATCTATCATCATCAACATCATCATGATGACCATGATCCATCCTCAAATAACAGGGTATCTGAGATGAGTACAAACACTGCTACGATTGGCAAGGCAGCAATGCAATCGGCATTGCACACTGTAGCTCTTGCATACGATGATGTCCAGGATTCTCTGCTTCCTATATGCTTTGCAAAGATGGGTGGGTGCTTGTTTGTCAGCAATAAGTGCAGTGGTGCTACTTCCTACTGCGTGGTGATCATGATAGTGAAGAGGAAGAAGAAGATGATGAAGAAGAAGAGCTTCTAATAATTATTGACAATTACTGGAGAGAGAGAGAGAGAGAGAGAGAGAGAGAGAGAGAGAAATTAATTGAGTGAGCGCTCTGATAGCTGTTAATGAACTACTTGTTGTAAACTGTGATTATAATACAACAACAATAGTACGTAACCATAAGCAGCAGCTCCCTGTTATACTCTTCTGAACCATTAGTTCCACCGATTCTGATTCTTCTCATTTGCATTACTACTACAACTACTACAAAGGTGTGCCCCCTTCCACTCTCCTTGACCATGTGCACCTCGAACGTTTGCGTGCGGCTACAAATGATCGGAGAAGATTCCCAAAATGATCAGTTAGTTTTCAACAACATCGTGTGAATGCAGTGTTGCGAAAGAGGTGGTGGGGTGTTATCGTAAACTTGTCCTACATTGATTCGATGAAAGAGATTGGAGGAAATTGGAATTCGGTACTTGCCCAGACTAGAGGTGGTAATAGAACCGACATATGCGTTGAATTTCGTGAAGATCTCTCTATAATGCAAATTACAAGTAAGCAACCTTATTAAGAAGATTGTTGATAGACAGACACCTGAAAAAGGCTCATGGATTTGCATCGCGCGCGCGCACATACCTAGATACACACACACACACACACACACACACACACACACAAACATGTACATCATAGCCATGCTGTGGACTAGTAGCCTTAACTAGTTTGTTAAGCATATGGAATGCAATGGTTACATTGGTGAAGGCGCATGCGAACAAATGCTCCACACGTGCGCACGTTCTGCTACATCTAAAGGCAGATAGTAGAGTGTCAGCTAGATGACTGAAACGTTTCTTCCATGGCTGCACGTAGCGTGGCGTGCACATTTAGAAATGTACGCGTCCAATGGCTGTTAGCTCATATAGCAGTTATTATTAGAGTCAGAACTTGTATTAATTGTGTCGTACACCTAGCTAGACAGTACACACACAGCTGTTTTGCTATTTGTAGCTTGCATACATGGATGACCATTGAAAAGATTTGATCACTTAATTGCATCCGTTTTACACATGCGCACGCATTGCTACATTGCACAGCGCTACATTAGCTGGTTAGGATGACCATTGAAAGCGATTTAATCAATTCATTACACCCGTCTCATACACGCATGTACGCAGCGTGCCTTCACCAAACATGAGATTCGAAATTAGAATTTAGTTTCTCATGCTTTTATAAATTTCCTAAGTGTGTTTTGAACATGACGAGAAAATTTGCATACGTACCCCTACTTTCGTATGGTCACATATTTAGAGCACATCAGCGCTGCTGAGCCATCAATACTTGCAGACGAGACTGAAACACAGGATTTCGAACGAGCGTGAACAGCCCTTTGGGGTTTGACACATGTGGGATCCTAGTTTCACGACGGGTGGTGGTGGTTGTGGTTGCGTTGTTATCGCTGCTGGGGGGATCGAAGATGTGCAGTTTCCCTTCCCTTCCTATTAGTAATTCTATTGTCTGTTCTACGTCCATAAGAATTGCATCCATATTGTGGAGCTTTTGAAGTGAGGGTGTAAGCTTTTCTTCTGTATTAGCAGCAGCGTCATCACCAGCAGCACCACCCTTCCTTGGCAACGAAGACCAGTACCGAGGTTTTCGTACTGTTCTTGATAATGATGACAATGATGATGATGATGATGATGGTGGTGGTGGTGCAGTATCTCGAGCAGCGGTGCTACGCATTGTTTCTGCGTTTGAACTACTACTACTATTTGTCGTTATGCGCCTATTGTTTGAGGTCCCAATACCTTCATCACCACCACTCGGAATTGATGACGAATGTGTGTACGATGAAGACGGTGGTGTAGCAAAGCGAGAAGTCCTCATCATTGCTTTACGATAGTCCGACACGTTGATAAAAAATTTGTCCTTATTGCCTGACAACAACAACAAAAACAACAACAACAACAACAACAACAACAACAACAACACGAGTTGCAGCAACTTCCTCATATTATTCGGAGTATAAGGTGTAGTCGCAGCAGAAATACGTGGATAGAGACAAAAGAAGTAGGACATGAAATGAGAAGGCATATATGCTGCTGCTAATATAATAACCTCGGATCTCCTGAGGCGCGCCACCAGCACCAACACCTGAAGAAAAACCAGCCAGTGGATAAATCGATTGTTGCATCACCATCGTCGTAATCATCATCATCATTGTCATATTATCTGTATCTTGCTGCATTTAGAATTTATTAAGTGGCATATACTTTTCTGATTTTACGTGATGTATAAAGCATTACCGGCCTCTTTATTTTGTTTGGTCTTTCCTCCCTTCCTTCTCCCTCCTCCTCCTCGTTTGATGGTTGCTTTCAATTCCAGTTTCTCGTAAGTATCTACATTTTGCAAGAGACAAGAAGAAGAAGAAGAAGAAGAAGAAGAAGAAGAGAATAACAAGACAGATCGAGTACCCAACTTTTATCAGTGTGATTCCACAGAAGGGTACAATGCATTACTACCGTCCTCGTTGTTGTTGCTGTTATCCTTTGCAGAGGAGGGGGAGGAGTTGGCCCATCGTGAATCTATTTTGCTCTGTACCAGCACACGATCAAGGTGGATATTAACATGATGAGTCAATCAATTATGGTGGAGTGTAGATGATGGTGATAAATCTACTTAAAAAACCTCAACATACTTCTCGTACATAACGGGATTATCCATTTGTGAGCTGAACGTATAGATTAGCAGTGATTCCCCTCCCCCCACCTCCCAGAATATATACGTCTTCTTAAAAAGTAGCTACTTCTGTTTCCGCTCATTATTCAAAATTCTAGTATCAAAAGCCGATCATCACCACCTTGATTTTGGAGAAATCTAGTTTTGATTTATTAACAGAAACTCGATTCTACACGAATAATAACAAGAACAATTGTGAAGATATCATGAGGAAAATAAGCCGAAAATAAAGATGGAACTATTTGAGTTGCTCATTAATTTATTCTCGTTACAGCTTTCCTCCGAAGTGCGTGTTTGATGATGATGTTGAGTAATACTACAATACCTTCTTCTTAGCTTTTGACTTGTTCTTTATCTTTGGCTTGTATCTTGTCTCCAGCCTAGTTACTGTACGCGGTTTGGCTGACCTGCATACAAACATCATTGATCATCATTATGGCGATGGAGCACAAGAGAACGATAGAAAGATGATGAATATGAATAACTATTAAGTTGAGGAGGAGGAATCGAGTCATAAGTTGAACAGTAACTTTTACAGCAGTATATATTATTATGATCATTATTATCACGTAGTGGCTGTTGATGGAGAGGTTTTATAACCAATTGAGCTTGTGAGATATGATCCTTTTCTTCTTTTTCTTCTTCTTCATCATCATCATCATCGCTGAAGTAGTCTGATTGTCCTCTTGATGATGATGATGAAGTCCCTCCTCGAAGTCCCCGTTTTGATGATCATGATCATGATGTTGAAGATAGGAAAAAGACTCTTGGACACCACCAGCAAGATGCTTTGGATGTTGCTGGTGACTACTACTACGTGTAGTAGCGATAAACAGATCATCATCTTTGTGAGGTGAACAACTACTGTTACTAGCCCTGCCGCTGCTGCTGTACGCCTCTCCTCTTTTCAAAGGGGAGGTGTCTTCTTCCTTGGTTGTTGACCATGCAATATTGTTCTTACCCTATTCAGCAGCACAACATGTATGATGTGGTGATGGTGGTGGTCAAGCCCAACCCTTTGAAACAAAACAACTAGTGACAGTATTGATGATGCACGAGCAACAATATTCATCATCATCATCATCCTCATACCTTGGCAAAACCGACCGTATACGGTCTTTCTGAATCACGTGAAGTCGCTGAGAAGTAGTGAGAAGACAATGACAATTTGGAAGATATATTTCATTTCTCCGCAATTATGAAGTATGATGATGCAACAATTAGTGTCGGAACAAAGGCCTACTATCACTACTTCTACTACTACACACCAAGCAGTGATACTATTCTGTCTGGAGACGATACTTTTCTCCCGTTTACCTTCATCGTATAAACAAAGTAACATTATAGCGAATTGAACAATACTACATCATACAACATGCTGCCAAATATATAATAGTAGTCCATCAGGTCCATCCTGATCTTCTTCTTCTTCTTCTTCTTCTTCCTCCTCCTCAGTTCATCGATTGATTGGGGCAATAACCATCTCTCCCTCTGGGTCAGTGAGTAGCAGCAGTTGTTCAAAGTAGCAGCACTATTACTACTGCTATGAGCACCCACCTCAGTAACAAGCCAACCCGGTTTTATTCCTTTGCTATCTGCTTGCTTGCCTCGGTGAATTGCGCTAACACACGCACTCGATGTCTGATGATGAGAAGAAGCAATGATGATGACGATGATGATGGTGGTGGCGATGTGAAAAATGTAAAGATGAATACAGCAGCTGTGGCACTCAATTCAAAAAATAATAGAGACTTTTGATGGTGTGAGTATTTTGATCACAATCATCATTATCGTCATCGTCATCATCATCAGCATCATCAGCACCTTGAGAACAAGCCCAACTGATCCAGGTTCAAACCGAACTGTAACGTCAGTTTTTAAGTGCTGCCGCTTAATGCTATTATCAGCAGCCTCGGTCCACACCATTTTCTTTGTATTATTCTGAGGGTGGTAGGAGCTGCTTTGAGCACCAGATGAACTTGTTACTGCCTCTCTCTCCTTCTTCTCCTTTTCATCATCATGATCATGATCATCTCCTCCTCCTCCCCTTTGTTGTGCCCATGCCTCCTTGACTTTCTTAAGATCGAGGGGCCGTTGGACTGAAGGAGCAGCTATTCTTCTTTGTATAGGTCTTTTCTTCTTGAGTAGCGTCACAAGGCTCCTACGTCTCTCGAATAGATCTAACGCTTGTATGCGTGCACGCTCCATCTGATAAAGACAACAGGGAGGGGGAGGGGGGGATGGGGAGGATGAGGAGGAGGAGGAGGAGGAGGAGGAGGAGGAGGAAATAATTAATCTTGGCAGCTTAACCAACACCACCACCAGCAGCAGTTATCCTTTCTCCTTCGATGAGGAGTGAGCGTACAATCAGCTCATCCATGAGATATAGCAGTAGTAGTAGTAGTAGTAGTAGTAGTAGTAGTAGGAGGAGGAGGAGTGGTAGTAGGAGTGGTAGTAGCAGCATTAAAAGTACCACATCATCATTAGAAACGGTTTTTAAATTATTGTTGAGCATGCGGAGGGATAATAGTGAGGATGATGATGATGATGAGACAATATACCTGACTCCTTAGTTGTTTCTCAAAGCTAGCTTTGTGAGTAGAGTTTCCATCTTCCTCCCGAATCTCGTTTATCATAGTCTATACGAACATTAAAGAGGGGAAAGGAAGGAGAAGGAGGAGGAGGAGGAGGAGAGAGCACAATCATTCTGTTATTTTTAGAAGTACTACCACACGCTAATCGTCGTGAGAGATTATAAACGTACTCGAATATCCTTGATTTGGTTTCTGAGAGTTGTACATTCTGTGCTCCTGTATATGCTACGAATTATATATGCTTTGGCATATGCTCGGGCCTTTTCTACTCCTCGATTTGAAGAAGAAGAAGAAGAAGAAGAGGAAGAGTAGTTCCCTAATGTATTACTACCCCCCCCAAAGCGCCTGTCCCTATAATTGTCCCCCATTCCATATGCTGGTTTGATTTCTTGATGATTCTTGATAGAAATACCACTACTATTACTACTGCAACTGCTTATGCAATTCCTATGATGCCGCCGAACCAACGCCATTGATGCTATACGCTGAGGACATGAAGCACACAATAATTCAATGTTAATAGAAGAACGACGCCTCATTTTTAGTTTTCACGATATTGCCTTATTATTATTATTATTATTATTATTATTATTATCGAGTGCTACCCATTTCATTATCCGACGTATCTTCATTCGTCCACGTAGCCATTTTTGGATGGTTTTAATTGCTTTTAGCCTTATATTGAGTCTGTTAAGAGATCTGCTCATCCGTAGACGATTCATCTTTCTCGAACGAGGACGAACAAATCTAGTAGGACGTTGAGGAAGAGTCATCACGGATGATGGTGGTGATGATGATGATAATGATGATGATGGGGGTGTCGTTTGATCATGCTCCGATATTCTTATATCGGCTCTGGGATGATGAGAATTCTCCTTCTCATTCTCTTGCCTGTCGATAATACTGCTGCCAGTAATAACCGTTTCAGGCTGCTGCTGCTGCGGCTGCTCGACGCTGATCTCAAGGTTTTGTTCTTTTTGTTCTACTACTAGCTCGGTAGTCGTCTCATCTAAGGTAGCTGGAATGCTGTTGTTGTTGTTGCTGCTGCTGCTGATAGTAGAACTACTAGGTTGCTGCGCTTGTGTTGTTGTTGGGTGAGGAGCGGATAATAAAGATGATGATGACGGTGATTCGGTAGCAGTCGAGGCCTCCTTTTCCTTTTTTGTTTCATCATCTTCAGTTGCTCTCTTATTTTGGTGATCAGAAGGCCTCGAGAGTGAGAAACTTCGGGCTGCTGCATTAAATTTTAATATTTCGACTTCGTTGTTATCGACCGATTGGGCTGGCTTGCTCAATTGTAATTCAGGAGGCTCGAAATCATCCTCAGGTAGGGGGGAGGGGGAGGAGGAGGAGGAGGAGGTTTGGCGCTTACTGTTCAAAGTGCTCCTTGTCTGTTTCCTTCCACCCCAATGAATGTCGGCGACTAGCAACTCT
This sequence comes from Bigelowiella natans CCMP2755, assembly GCA_000320545.1. Lineage (NCBI taxonomy): Eukaryota > Cercozoa > Chlorarachniophyceae > Bigelowiella > Bigelowiella natans. Next base: position 4,706 of record ADNK01001423.1, on the reverse strand, counting down.
GGACTCGAATCAGGGGTGATAACGCTTACAGGGAGCTGAGGAGTTGATTGGGAATTCTCTGGAGCACTAGAATGCTTAGAGGAAGTATTTGAAGTAGGGGGCATGGTCCTGTTGAACGGATCGCTGCGCCGTGAATTTTGAGAATAATCTGGTAAGTGTTCAGCCGAATGTAGTAGCTGCTCAGCGTTCCGAACCCATTCCTAAAATGACAATAATTAATGGCAGACAGGTGAAACAGGCGGCTGTTAAGTTTACTAATCGACGGGTGTGGAGATCTCGGATGCTCTCATCGAAGCCATTGTCAGAAACACCAGGCGCTGAAGGGCCGACATTCGGAAATTCTTTTGCTGCTGTCTGTTGGCTTGCCTTTTCCTCCCCCGACTGCATGTTGATCTTACGCAATGATTTCCAAGAGCTGACCTAGTAGCAGTAGTTGTAGGAACCCATACGAGCGTGCACGCCTACTTCCACCTATTTATGACGACAGAGAACACATGATAGCGGCAAGTGGTAACCGATCGTGTTTCTCACATTGCGACATATCTTTCTTCATGACGCACTACTAGATTCTACTGGAATTTATCGTGTTTTCTTCTCCACCGTATTTGGCGCCAAACATTAACAATCCGAAAACGGCAAGCAATTAAGCCTTTGTGTGCTCTCTCGTGTGTTGCTTAAGTTGTTGTCGTTGTTGTCGTTGTTGTTGTTATTGTTGTTGTTGATGATGATCATGTCCATGGGCGTGATAATGCAAAGATAAACTGACTCACTAATTAGGGAAAATATATTGCAAATAACATCTAGGAGAGATAAATGGAAATTATTTTTGTTGGTATTGTTGTTAGAAAGAATCTATCTCATGCAAGATTATTTTTGTAATGCAGCTTATCGAATATTGGGAAAGTATGTATACATCATTTTGTACATCATATTCGTAAATATTTCCTAAGATATTTTCGGTGTGTTATTGTCTACTATTGATCTTATCGGCAAACTCAGTAGGGTTGAAAACACACACATACACAAACACACACACACACACACACACACACACACACACACTCTCTCTCTCTCTCTCTTCATAGCAAGATAAAGAAGAAGGAGAAGAAGAAGAAGAAGAAGAGCCGGTGGTGCACCCCTATTCTCCGAAAAAAAATTACAATTAATAGTTGTGGCTCCCGTGGGCACGAACAAAGATTAGTGCTGGCAATGGGCAAATAACTAGTAAGGCATGAGTTTGAAGGTGGCTGAGACAGAAGAAGGCTACCAGTATCTGATCTCTGGCTCTTGCGAGAGAGATGAGATACATTATGAGGACCTCAAGGTTATGCTAATGATAAGAACACGCTGTTTCAAATCGATACGTTTATTCTATCTCCATAATTCCTTCATTATTCCTTTGCACATCTTGGAATATCCGGGTCAGCCCAGCAAACTCGCACGCTTATTCTACACTTTGTTGGCTGCTTCATGCTTTGATTAGGCACGGCAAAAGGATCGTGAGTATGAGTGTATGAAACTGCGGAGCGATTGTGAAAAAAGGATATCGACTGTTGGAAGTGCTCTTGTGCTCTGTCTGAATATCGGTATAGATCCTCCCGATCAAGCAAAGGTAGTAGTAGTAGTAGTAGTAGTAGTAGTTAGTGCTTTTGTACAGACTGCTGCTGTTGTTGCTGCTGCTGTTGCTGCTGCTGCTCCTCTACGCTTTTCAAAAATACATAATGAGGGGGGAGGCTTGCTTTGTTTCCACTTCCCTTTCCTTAAATTAAGACCACAATCACGGTCTCTCTTTGCCTATATTTCCGTTGTAATGTGTGTGTGTGTGTGTGTGTGTGTGTGTGTGTGTGTGTGTGTGGTGTGAAGCATGCTCCATATGCGCGAGCACAGTGTTGGTTCGACCCGTTATCGTGCACATCGATGGAAGCTTTAAAGATCATTGGCAACCGCCTTCAGAGCCAGTACCAATTCTGGCAACCACGATCGCGGTAGAAAGACGACAAATCGAGAGAAATTAATATTTGCAAAAGAAAAAAACGAAAAGCTTTAGAAACTAAATTGAGTCACTTGGTCATTGGCAGCGCTCTGTCAAGTTTATTATTTATTAATTTGCATATTATTGCCTAAATACAGATACCGTCAGCTCCTTGACCCCAACGTGTCTCAAATCCAGCAACAACTTACGTCTCTAAGGTGAGTTTTGATTCATGCATGCAGCTTCCTATTGGCCCTCTAGAATAATACATTTATCAGCAGTAAAATGATGGAGAAAACGAAGTGTTGATGCTCATCATTCTCGCAATGATTAGGCGAATTGCTCAGAGAAATCGAGTCCTGATGCACTACAACGGTCAGGGTGTCCCAAGGTCTGTGTCATTATTATTAGTAATAGTAATAATGATAATAATTTGAACATAGGAATGATGGACAATTGGGATAGCAGCAGCAGCAGCAGCAGCAGCAGCAGTAGCAGAATATGTTTAGTAGCAGTAACCTTCTCATCTTGGGTGTAGACATCCGTTCTTAACGGATATCGATGATATTTGCCTCCCCCCTTCTTCTTCTTCTTCTTCTTCTTCTTCTTCTTCTTCTTCTTCTTCTTCTTCTCGTAACACCAGGCCATCAAAGAACGGTGAAATTTGGTGCTTCAATAAGGATTACACCAAGTATATTCCTGTGTCGCTCTACGAAATACAGACATGGATGGGAATGGTACCCATTGTAAGAGGAGCAGCATCCCACACTAGCAAAGAAGACGATCGACAAGACCATCACGACGACGTGGAGGAAGATGATGCAGAAGACGATGTTATCTATATGCCACTTCCTTCCCTGTACATTTTAGACTGCTCGAATGCTGGGCGTGTCGTGGACAACTTCCGTAGATTTCTGCAGAAACGACGGCGACGAAAGCGAAGATCCCGTAATATTTTGAAACACATGGGGGGGGCCAATGATGGCAGATATCGTCGTCATCGTCGTTCAACGGACCTATCGTCGTTATCGTCGTCAGCATCCTTTGCTGGTGCGACAAAGAGCAAGAAGCTGGAGAACATTCCTGATTCCCTACTCTTTGGTGATGCATTGTTTCTTGGAGCTTGTTCCAGTGAGGAGACTCTTTCCAGCAATCCTGATTTCCCCGCTGATCTGTTTTCGTCCTGCCTTCTCACTCCTGTGAGAACTTCTCTCAGGTGGTGTCGTCGTCGTCGTCGTCGTCGTCCTCATATATATATATATATATATATATATATATATATATGTAGACAATACTTCATGAGGATATACCATCGCTCTAGCCATCAAATTAGTACGATTATAATCGCGAATGGTGGTTGTAGTTTCTAATATTACCAATACCTAGCGAGGAAGTTGACTGATTGAGTTGGATGAACGGCAATATCTTACGACGTCAGATAACAACAATATTATGGAATCATACCTAAGCTGTATTATTTCTCTGGTAAACAACACACAGGTGGTTTGTCCTGCACTCACAGGAGGCACGGGACTTGTATGGCTATTCTGAGGAGATACTCCGTGCACTCCCCTTTGATGAGAATTCGCACGGAAAGATGCCCTGGGGAGGGAGGGCAAATCAGCGAGATACATTGCATGGAGAATTGAACTGGGCTTTAACTTCAATCACAGACGCAATAGCCTTCGATCTTCTCCCAGCAGACACATTTACGAAGCTATACCGCCAGGTTTTACTACCTACAATGAATTAAATGACAGTGTCATATAATAGTTAACAACGTATATAGATATCGCTACTCACCATGATGATTCGTGGTGTTCTCCTCCTCCTTTGTCTGCTGCTCTGTCTGTCTGTCCTTCTATATACCAAAGGACGTGCTTGTTGCTAGCCTGTTCCGCAACTTTCTCCTTGCCATTCGTATTTTCAAGTCATCGTTGAATCTAAAGCCAGTGTCGGTTCCTGAGGTGCCGCAGGAGTTGATTCTCCACCACAGGCTTTGGAAGAGCTGGGATTTGGTTGTCGATGGAACTCTGCAACGTGTAAGACATGCCTTGCACCAGCGCCTCCCAATGAGCTCATTCACGCCGCTAAAACTATCACCACGAGGTTTCTTCAATCAGCAACTGGTAAGCTTTCAGCTTTATCTCTCGCGTACGTCTAGTGCCTCCTTGGCCAAGTATGCAGCAGCTGCAGCAGCCATAGACGAGGGGAATGCCAAGGAAATAGAAGACGAGAAACAACGGCTGCTGGTGCTGCTGCAACAACGACGACAACAACAGCAACAACCACATGTTTTAAGCAAGATGAGGGATGCAAAGAGAAAGAAGAAAGACGATGGAGGAGGAAGAGGCGAAAATACAATAATACAGCACGATGATCATCATAGTGAGTACTGTGAGCAAATGCGTCTTCTTCCTCCCCCTCATCATCGTCGTCGCCGACACAACACGCATCGTGCACTCGTTGCACCATTGCAGCTGCCTATTGCGATGCAGTCTCTTCTAAGCGCTACGCACAGGTACATAGCAGCAATATTATACATATTATAATATATATATATATATATATATATATATATATATATATATATATATATATATATATATATATATATATATATATATATGTGTGTGTGTGTGTGGGGGGAGAGAGAGAGTGTGTGTGTGTGTGTGTGTGTGGGTGGAGAGAGAGAGGGATGGAGGGAGAGAGAGAGAGAGAGAGAGAGAGAGAG